>JAQZBX010028886.1:0-27591 GCA_029593785.1 Cabassous unicinctus
CAGCTTTATTCCTAACAGCCAAAACTAACTTCTGCATGCACTTAGGATATAAAATGCTGCAATGGCCTTTTTAATCTACCCATTTTTTAAAAAGTGAGATAAAAATCATAAAATGTCTTGAGCCCATCAGAGAGCTGAGGTTGCCAGGCAGCCAGTAAACTGAATTCAAAGAGGGGCAAACACTTCCAAAGCATGATGGACACATAAACAGTTTCACTTTTAGCAAAACATGGGAGAAAGAGGGGCCTGCCATAAAAGCAGATTGCTTTTTTTAAAAAAAAATGGTTAGAATTTTGACAAATTCTTTAAGGTCAAGTATAGGCTAGAGTTGCAGTTTAAAATAGCTTGGGGTTTTCAAAATGAATGAGTAAATGAGTGTAACCTATTAGCTCTATGTATCTATAAATTCTGATTTGCTTGCCCTAAATGTCTCCTTCATTTCCAAGTCTAATTTTTATTATTCATTTTTGTATTTGGAAAACTGTATCCAGTTCTTCCCAGCGGCTTCGTGCGATAGCTTACACTTTGCCAGCCCTTTCTTAGGCTCAAGATGAAGTGGCCTTATCTCTGTTCTCTCTCCTTCTGATTACCTCCACATTTGGACATATGTTACTCTTCCCAGTGACAGTGTGCTCCTTGACAGATAGTTTACTGGAACCATTGCAGATTCCTAGCCCTAAGTCCTTAACTTCAAGTCTTTGGTTTCACTTCCTTATGGCAATATGGGTCATCTGTAATGGAAAGAAGCTTTTACTCTCCAAAGTAGAGATTCTCTTCCTTCTGAATACAATAAGCACACTTGATAAAACAAAACTGTTGTTTTGTCTTTTTTAAACAGACACATGCAACTTCTTCCAACTTCAGCTTCCTGGTTATCTTCTAAACCTTCAAAACCCAATTAAAATTCTATTTTCTTCAAAGACCCTTTCCCCAGTGATTGGAAGAGGCTTTGTCCCTGCCCTACGCTGTATATATACCAGCATGCATTAATGTTGGTGTTGTCAGCTTTAATTCATTAGCTCCCTGAAAAAAGGAACACTTTCTGTTTAATTTACATATCCTTTCTTTAGGGAAGAGAGAAAAGATGAAGATGGGAAGCGGAGAAGGAGGAGGAAGGAAAGAAAGAAAAGAGTCAGTGGAAAGGAAAGAAAAAAGGAAAGAAAAGGGAGGGAGGAAGAGATACAAGAAGGGAAGGAAAAAGAGATACGGGAGGGGGAGGAAGAGAAAAGGACAGAGGAGACAGAGATGGGGAAAGAGAAGGTGGCGTCCATTTTGGTCAAGGGCAGAGATGTTTAAATTAGTCATCCTAGGCAAAGTGTTTACAAATGCCCTAGTAAGAAGTAATTAAAAGTCAGAGTCAGAATTACATGTATTACGTCAATGTGATTTCCTAACTGCTTAACGTTTGCAACAAGCACTCTTCACCTTCTTGTCTCCTACTTTGCAATATACATCATGTAAACACAAATGAGGTTCCTTTTGGCATATGAATGGATGCATCTCAGTGCTTCAATCATCTTTTGATGATGCTAATTATATATATACAATGATTTTTTTCCGGTGATGAGCTTAGTTTCATAATAGCAATTGTTGCTACTCAAAATCAAGTGATGGTGTCTCAAGTCAATTCCAATAGCAGTGGGGATTTGGGGACTCGCTGTTGCTCTTCTCTTGCTTGTGGATTTCAGTCCATAAGTCAGATGTGAAAGAAAGATGCCTGAGCATGAAGTAGCTGTCCATCTCAGGATTGACATCCTGCGGGGTAGAAAGGGAAATGGCTCTATATTTGCTAGACTGTGGAAAGCCTTATTCTCTAAGAGAGACTCTGAGTGATAGGGGTGTGCTCTGGATATAAGCTCTCGGGATTCTATCATGAAAACTTCCCCAGGATGCTCCAAGGCCAATCTGACAGTCTGTTAAAGTCCATTCTCCTGAAATGACTCTAGGAGAAGATGGAATCATATTAGTATCCTGATGTGTGGACTCATATTTTTTGTCATTCCAGTGATAATTGAGACCACTCTGTGGGCAAGAATAGGGTAAGAAGAACTGTGGAAAGCCACATGTGGGCACTATGCCTTATGAAATTCTGGAAAATTACCTGCCTAGATTTAAGTGATATTCAAAATCCATAAGGGAGGAAAACAGGCTGGCAGTTCCTCAAAAAGTTAAAAACAGAATTACAATATGACCCACTTCTAGGTATATACCCCAAAGAATTGAAAACAAGGACCCATACAGATATTTGCACACCACTGTTGACAACAGCTAAAAGGTGCAAACAATCCAAGTGTCCACCAAGAGATGAATGGATAAACCAAATGTGGTATATCAATATAATGGAATATTATTCAACCATAACGGAGAATGAATTCGATGTATGCTGCAGCATGGATGAAGCTGGAAATCATGCTAAGTGAACAAGCTGCCACAAAATGATAAATACAGCATGCTTTTACTTATATGAAATAGCTCAAATAAGGAAATTTAGAGAAATAAAAAGTAGATTATAGGTTACCAGGGGCTGGGAGGGAGGGGGATTAGTGAGTTAATGCTTAATGAGTAAAGAGTTTCTGTTTTGGGGGATGGATGGTGGTGAAGACAGCGCAACACTGTAAATATAATTAATACTACTGAATTTTGCACTTAAAAGTGGTTAAAATATGGAGCTTTATATAAAATATGAAAAATAAAAATTGAGAAGAGAGAAATGAGACAGTATAGGGTTCGATACCTACATCATTAACAGGGTCCTCCTGATATCAAGAACCAGCTCAGCCTGTTCCTCTGTCCCTCACTATTGTTCTCTCTTTTATGTAAGAGAACGTCCCAACACAAGCTCCTCTGTCCACCTGGAGACTCAGGTGGACTCACCAAGTATTGGCTGCTAAAAATCTAGACATATAATAGAATGCCTGGGAAACCTGAAAGAGTCATTTATTTATTAATAATTTTTGAGAGCTCTTTCAATAAGAAGATGCATTTAAATTTGCTGTATATTAGATATTCTTTCAGGATCTACAGTGTGTATTTATTAAACATGAATTCTTGGTGAAGTGCCCTCTAGTACAGAATTTATTCAAACACAGAACTACAGGTATTTCTTTTTGTTACCTATAAATTTTTAGTTTTACTTTAAGGAGACAGAGTTGAAAAAAATAGCTAATATTTTGAGCTGATAGAGTGGTTTGGAGAAAGCAGAGCTTTCGTGTTTTTACATTCTGGATTTAAAAGGTTCTAAATATAAACCTTAATAACACTCCTGGGCATCAGCACACGCAAGATAAAGTGAGTGTCATTATTTAGTAACTGAAGCCCGGTAGGTTTGGTTTTTGCAACAATCTGTAAGTGACCTTCTGATATGTTATAGTTTATTTTGGGGTTTTAAATTTGATGTTAAATGTAAAATGAAAGTCACATGTGAATTATGCTATATGTTTTCACGAAGTGGAAGCATAAAGAAGAACTTTCTTACCGTAAGAGATATCCATACGTAGATATTGTTAAGACTTACCAGCTGTCAAGGATGTTGGGGAAGATGGTAGGATTTTAGACCTCAGTGACTCTGGGGGCTCCTTCAAATTCTGAAATTAAATGGCTGTCAATGGAAGTTTTGTTTGTCTCAAACGTGGAGTATACACCTTTACAATGAGAAGGTTTATTTCCCCCTTTGCCTTCCATGTTCTCTACTTCCAACGCTTCTGCCCTTCATGTCTGGTTTTCTTTATCCCTAGGGACTTTTGATCATCCATCTCTTACTCTCCCCTTCATGTCTAGTGCTTTTATATTCCTGCTCTAGCCCCATGGTGGACAGACAAACCCAAAAACAACTTGCAGGATCAGCAGGAAGCTAAGGACTTAGGAGATATGTAGTAGATAACGTTGCCTCTCTTAACTTCAAAGTGTATTGGGCTAAAGAGTGTAATGGTAGGAAGCTCTAAGTGGGACTCAGGGATCTTGTAACAACATATCAATAATTTGGGAAATGGGAACAATTTGTCTCCTGCAGGAAGCAGTTTGTCTACTGAGGGTTTCTCTTCCAAGCCTTTGTCTTTCCACCTTTTTTTTTTTACAGGCTCTTTACTACTCTCTTGCTACTTCTTGATGGTCCAATTTTCTATTCATTGTCAAAACTTATGTATCCTATATCTCTTTCCTTTCCAGACCTTATCTCAAATATTAGCTACTCAGACAAATTAATCCTAGCAACGAGTATTCATGGTTAATGAGTTAATGCTTTTTAGGTAAAGTATTTGCATCCCAGGAGAGGGACTTATTCTAGTGACTCTTCTCTCTAGAGGGCTGGACATTGAGAGAGACATTTGGAAACCCTCTAAGGACCCTTGATGACATTGGGAAGGCAGTTGCCCATCCTGCCTATTTTTAGGTGCCAGTTTGAGGCGGGTACATCTCCTGTTCCCATCATTTCTTCCTTTGCCCTCAAATGACACTACCACCCAGTGCTGCAGCCAGAAAGGAAAGGGAAAAGTGTGACTTGCCAAGGATGCCCTTTTTTTAGTGGTATTGACAGGAGGCATGGTAGCAGAAGTGACCCATGACCTGGCTGTGAATCACAAATGTTGGGGCCATAGCATAAACCCAGAAGTGGAGACCTTCAGGAAGGTGGTAAAATGGTATTTGCTTATTGGCAGAATCCTACCTTTATCATCCTACTTGAATTCTACAGCAGACAGCCAATCTACCCCCATGAGATGTTGCCATACTCTCCCTTTCTCTGCTTATTTTCAAATTCTAGCTTTTTTGACTCCCCAAAAATCCATTCAAAATGTTCAATATCCTTTTATAGGTGAGGCATCAAAGCCAGTGGCTAGAAATCACCTAAAAAATTGGGCACAGACATTGGACCCAACAAGGGACTGTTTGACCTCTTTGCCAAAATCCAAATGTCAAAGTATGTTTTTTGGACAAGAGGCAAACATCCACAGGAATTTTGTTTTGGAGGTCATGCCAATTAGCTATTCATTTGGAAATAATATCCTCAAATTTCCTGGAACAAATTAAACACCTGAATTACCAGTGCATTTTCAACTTAGCAAGATGAGCTTAGAGAAGTGGTCCAGTTCATATATGCATTAAATCTTCATTAATATAGTATGAATAAGGGGTTTCAAGAAGTGTATATGCATTAAATCTTCATTAATATAGTATGAATAAGGGGTTTCAAGAAGTGTCTCTCTGCTGTTCTGTCCCTAATGCCGGAAATCCCACCATTATTGCTCATTATCTGTGATGAGCAATAACTTCTTCTTGTGATTTTTTGGAAGACATTAAAATGTGTTGCTTCTAAACTTTGGACTAAGTACTATGCTTCATGCTTTCACAAAAATGATCTCATATAATCCTCACTACCTCCTGGCAAAGAAAGTGTTATTCCCAGTTGACTGGTGAATAAACAAAGGCTCAGAAATTTAAGGGATTTGTCTAAAGCAGAGCTGTCCAATAGAAATAGAATGTAAGCCATGTATGTGATTTTTAATTTTCCAGTAGGCATATTAAAATTGTAAAGAAACAGGTGAGATTAATTTTAATAATATATTTAACCCAATATAACAAAAAATATTTCAACATGTTATCAACTAAAAATTATTAATGAAATATTTTACATTCTTCTTTAATATTAAATCTTCGAAATGCAGTGTGTTTTTCATACTTGCAGCATTTCTTCATTCAAACAAGCCACATTTCAAGTGCTTAAGAGCCACATGGGGCTAGTGGCCCCATGTATCGGACAGCACAGTCTAAAGTCACAGAGCTGGTTAGTGGCAGAGCCTGGACTCAAAATTAAATCTTCAGATTCCAAACCAAACTCTTTTACCTGGTAGTAGCAGCCAATCTGGTTTTCCATATTATTGATTTATTTTCTCCACAAAAAGGGCAAAGGAGCAATGGGAGGGGCAAAGGTAGCTTAAGGGAAGGAGGCTGGGAAAACTCTTGAAAAAAAGGAGAAAAGGGCACAGAAATAGAAGTAGGAACTTCTTGGATCTTCCAAATTTTCGACAAATTTGTACTCAGTATTCTTATAGGCTGTATTGGGGATTGAATCATATTCCCCACAAAAGGCATGTTCAAGTCCCATCCCCTGGTCCTGTGGGTATAAAATCCATTTCTAAATAGGACCTTTGAAGATGTTATTAGTTAAGGTGTGCCCAAACTGAATGAAGGTGGGCCTTAATCCTATAAAGCTGATGTCCTTATAAGCAATGGAAATTGGATACAGAAAGAGAAGCCACGGGGCGCAGCCAGAAGCTGGAAGTCAATGAAACCAGGAAGAGAAAGGAGAAGACACTGCCATGTCCATTACCATGTGATGGAAAAGTCAAGGACCCCCAAGATTGCCAACAGTCAGATTATACTGATCCTTAAGGAAGCAAGCCATCTAGCCTCTGAAACCATGAGCCAATAAATTCCTGATGGTAAGCCAATGCATGTTATGGTATTTGTTTTTGCAGCTAGAAAACTAAAAGATAGACAGCAAGTCTTGGCAGCTCAATTTCATGCTGGTGGATAATGTCGACTTTCAGCTGTACCAAACAGAAACAGTGTACAACAACCCTCCCTCCAGTCCTCATCAGTGGCAAGGCTTTGGGCGGTTAAAGGCCTCTGTCATCCAACCAAAGAGTGTGGCGAGGTGGGGAATCCCACCACAGCAGGGCAGCGGCCTCCAAGGCTTTGCAAACACAGCCCCTCAGATATAAACAGGTTGGTTTATTTCCTCTTCAGTGCTGAGCTAAAAATAAAACTACCAGGCTCCTTCAAGGTGCCCCTATATCTAGCTGCCTGACATCCATTACTGTAAAAGCCTGGGTAAGAATAATGACTAGTGCTTCCTGCATTTTGATCAAAACGGTCTGAATTTAGATTTTTCACATTTAATATTAGTAGTTCCGTACAAAAAATGCTATTACGGGCCCTCTCCTTGCCTCTTACCTGAATCCACTGTATTTCAAGTGAATAGATATGTGGACACACCAGGACTGGATTTTGGGTGATGGCTGTCACATGGCCTCAAGAAGAGAGTAACTTCCTGACTCCCTATAGTCACAGGACAGTGGGAAAGGCTGGTGGGGGCTGAAGAATGGTGGGAGAACTTTATTTCCCTCTTTACTATGGTACTGCTAGAACTCCCTCTCCCTCAGCTGGCCTGAGGAGGAAGTGCATGACTAGCTTTACTCCTACAGCTTCTGTCTATATCAGTCAATATATCCTTTGTCAAGGTGTTGCTAAGCATCAAAACCTCTTGATGGCCTTCAACCTGATATTGCTGGCAGACCCAGCCTGTGAGATTTGCCCAATTCATGAATCATTTAGAATTTGTTTTCCACATATTGTTCCACCTTCTTTCCTAGTCTTCCCAGCACCAACCCTCTTCTCCATTGGTCTGCTCACCAATCCTCAGGCATGTTGGAGACAGTCCTACCTCCAAGCAGTGTTTACTCATTCCTCCTGCCTGCGATGCTTCTGTCTCTCGTTCTTCTCCCTCTCTTTCTTTCTCCCTCTCTCTCTCTGCTTCTCTCTACTCTGTTCATTCTTTATGATTCAGATCAATCCCCTCTTCCTCTGTGAAGTCATTCTCTCCTGTCATTCTTTAGCCTCGCTTCTCAAAATGGAGTCCATGTTTCTGCAGCAATAGCATCACATGGAAACCTTTTGGAAATGCAAATTCCATAGCCCCACCCCTGTTCCAGATCTGCTGAATCAGATTTGGCATTTTCACAAGACCCCCAGGTGATTGGTAGGCACACTAAGTTTGAGAAGCACCGCTCTACAGCACCTACTATCCAGCTCATTTAGAATTTAGCAGCTGTCTTCCCAAATAGGTCTTAACCCTCTGAAGGGAGGGACCCTGGATTCTAGCTCCCTGTGTCCCCTAGAAAGACACCATGCTTGGTTCTAAAGATATTAATGAAATTGAGACCGTATTCTTTTAAATATTTTCATGCACATCTTCCTTCCCAATGTAGTCTTTTATCTGGTTAGCTATATGACTCCTAAAATCAGAATTCTTATTACCAAGGAAGAAGTTCAGAACAGATTCTGAGAAGCAAGTATTGATATCTGCTATAGGTCTAGTGTTGCTTCCTGATGTTACTATCATGGTACATTTGTCTCTCTGTTGTCTTTAAAGAAAATTGGCGTCTTCTAATAGTGACTGTTCTCTATTTTCCTGCTGTTAAAACCATGCATGCTTTCTACTGGCTACTAAACTCTCCTGCCTTTGGATCTAAGCAGTGCCTTTTTAAGGGAGGGGAAAAGGCACAAGAAAACTTTCCCAACCAAGTGAAAGAATATTCATTGGCATCCCTGAAAGAGACCTCTCTCCATCTAGTCTCCTGGCCAGCAGGGCTACTTTCCGGTGAGTCAGTGATAGAATGTTCAATGTTCACACATGGTAAAATGTGTAGAGAACATAGAATTCCTCCCACACCCCATGAATTTAATGCCCTCTGTACTGGTTCACAGGTACTCCATTTAGCTGTCCAGGTCTCTTTCTTATACAATTGAAGTGTAGTCTAAGTCACATCGTTTTCCTTTTTCTGCTGATGCTCTCCATGCATCTTAATGTTGTGCACTGAAAGGCAGGGTAGGAGGACTCAGTAGGAAGCTTATAGGAAGAAACTCTATGCTTTGTTGGTAGATGATTTTATTTTGATCTTTGCCTCCTATAAGGAATAAGAATTGGGAGTTACAAAACTTTCCACTTGGAGTCATTGTTCTGGGTAATTGGCCATGGAAATCCAGCCATTGAAATGGTTCTCCAACATCCTTCCTTGAAGACAGTTGATGTACTGAGATCTTAATAAGCTTGAAGATCATATTTAGCCATTTAACAAAATATCTTGCACTTCCTTTTAAATTTACCGGTAGTAAATATATAGTCAGATTTAACAATTAGTATCTGTTTAAGACTGCCACAAACCTGAGCATAATATTATCTTAAAAAGGTTTATATGACCAGATAGCAAAAAAGAAATGAGGAATAGATATGGAATATAGTAGAATGATGCATCCCAAAAGTTTGGTTCATTGACTGTCAGATGTTTGAAATTCTTGATAGAAATGCAGCTTCATTTGCAAGAGACACAAGTTCAAAGTGATAACTCATCTCTAGGTTCTCCAGAGTTTGTGGAGGAACCAAATAAATAGCAAATGCCTCACTGATACATGCCTGGTGAGAACTGAGTTACACCTGAAATTAAACTACCATACCACATCAAAGTCAGAAACTATAAGCCAAAAAGGTGAAAATAAAATATTTGTCATTTCCTATTTTCTCCTGGGAGATTCTGTTATAAACCACTGTTTTTCCTCCACACAGCTTCCCAAATTTGCTCCTCTTATTTTCATAAATTAATAGAGGAAAACATCATCAGCATCAAAACTAATTTGGTCTTATGGTGGAAACTGCACAGAAGATTAAATGATCAACTAACAAAGGGATGATATAAAGGCCATCCCCCGCCCCCTCTTTTTATAAGCCCCTGATGGATATTTGACAAGATGTCACCAAAGTAGCTGAGGTTAAAGAATAGTATTAGTGTGGACACAAAATCAAGAAGCTCAGTGATGACCATTAGCCCAAGTGTATCTACTTTTCACGTAGTTAATGCTTCAGTTTCCTAATTATGTGCAACAGGCTGATATGAGGATTATGAATGGAAAAGGTGAATTTTACCAGCCTCATTCTAATACCCCACACACAACCAATTACATAAAAATGTTTTTGAAAAATACTGCTGTTATTGTTAAAAATAGAAAAGTAAAAATAAAAAGAATAATTGGGAAATAAAGGACAATGGAACAGGAAATAATAAAACACTCTCAAACTGCGGAAAAAAACAAATTGTGGCTAAAGCAACAAACCCCCAATATCATCAAAATAGGAAGGGGAAAGACTATTTCCAATTTTTGCATCTACTTTATTAGGGGAAAAAATCATCTTAAAAACAATGAAAACCATTAAATAACACAAGATACCAAATTAAAAAGCAGTGTCCTGATCTACTCTTATAGAAAAGAAACTACCTAGCAATGTCAGATGTACCTGGGGAGGGTGTGACGGTTTGAAGTTATTTTATATATTTAACCCTGAAAAGAAAAAGATTATGTTCTTATACTAATCCATTCCCGTGAGTATGAGACCCTTTGGATTGGACTACATCAGTGAGGTATGACTCAGGTTGAGTCTCTGCTCTCTTGCTGGGTCTTATATAAACAGAGACATACAAGGAGACACACAGAGAAAGGCAGCTGCCATTTCTTGTCCTGCCATGTGAGAGAGGGCTCAAGGACTGCTAACAGCCAAAGCTTAAGCATGAAGCCCCCAAGAGACTGGGGCCCATGGAGCAACTCAAGGCGAAGAGACAAGCCATATGCCTGATCGCCCACAGCTGAACTCAGGAAGAAAGCAGAGCAGCCAAGACTGAGAGGAGGCCCAGAAAGAGACAAGCCCTATGCCTGGTTGCCCATAACTGAGCTCCAGGAGATGGTAGATTCTGAAGGAGAAGGAAGGAAGCTTGGCAGAGATGGCAGAGATGAAGCTTGCTTCACCTTGTGGCAGGACCCCAAGATCACCAGTGGCTGACTTTGGTGAGAAAGCATCTTTGCTGATGCCTTGATTTGGACATTTCACAGCCTCAGAACTGTAAGCTTTTACCCCAAATAAAATTCCCATTACAAAAGCCGACTCATTTCTGGTAATTTGCATCAGCAGCCCTGTGGCAAACTAAGACAGAAGGGGTGAAGATTGTTTAGCTATTGATAATAGAATCCAGTGGCTTCATTTAAACTTGGTGGTTTAAACATTCTTTGTTTTATAATCTCAGAAACTCCAACTCATTAATTCTTCAAATGTGGTTGGGCTTGGGAATACTGAATCACACAAATTAAACTCACAAGAGCCCATTATTTATAACCATAAGGAAAATTTACTTATTTATAATAGGTAGCATTATTCTCACAAGCAGCAGATCAATTATTTTTCATTTTATTTTTACTGAAAACCCATAGATCAACCAAGATGTCCTTCAATCGGTGAGTGGATAAACAAACTGTGGTACATCCATACAGTGAATATTATTCAGCAATAAAAAGAAATGAGCTATCAAAAAGACATGGAGGGATAATCCCATCCATCTTCCCCATGGGATAGAAGCCCCCTGTCAATTGGAGGTGGAGTGGACATCACCATCCCAGACTCTTCAGGATGGGGGGAAGAGTTATGGACTAGAGTGGACTTACTTGTATTCTACAATAGACATATTATGATTCAAGCAATGGAAGAAATTACAACATTTATGTGGAGTCAGTGGCCACTGGAGGCTCTGGGGGCAGGGAGACGAAAAAGCATTTGTAATACGTGGTTTTTTTCAGGACTTCAGAATCATCCTGAGTGATGTTGCAATGACAGATATAGGCCATTTTATATCATCATATAACATGCAGAACTGTGTGGGAGAGAGTGTAGACTACAATGTGGGCTATGGTCTATGCTTAATGGCAAAGCCCCAGGATGGGTTTATTAATTGCAATTAATGTGTCACACTATTGAAGGATGTTTATGTGGGAGGTTGTGGGAAGTGTGGGAGGTGGGGCTTATGGGAATCCCTATATTTTCTGTGTAACATTTATGTAATCTAAGTATCTTTTAAAAATTAAAAATTAAAAAATAAAAAAAGACATTGAGGGGGAGCAGATGTGGCTCAAGTGGTTGAGTGCCTGCTTCCCACATTGGAGGTCCTGGGTTTGGTTTCTGGTGCCTCCTTAAAACAAAAACAAACAACAAGCAAATAAATGGAAAAAAAAAAAAAAACAACTCAGGGGAACTGATGTGGCTCAGTGGTTGAGTGCCAGCTTCCCACATACAAGGTCCCAGATTCAATCCCCGGCCCCAGTAACAAAAAGAAATAAAGAAAGAGAGAAAGAGAGAGAGAGAAGGAGGGAGGGAGGAAGGAAGGAAGGAGGGAAGGCAGGAAGGAAGGCAGGAAGGAAAGGATGGAGGGGGGGAGGAAGGAAAGGAGGGAGAAAGGAAAGGAGAGACATGGAAGGACTCTAAATGCATACTGCTAAGTGAAAGAAGCTAGTGTGAAAAGGCTACATACTTTACAATTCTAACTAGATGGCATTCTGGAAAAGGCAAAACTACAGACAGTTAAAAGATGAGCACCAGATTCAGAGTGAGGGAGACAGGGATGAATAGGTGGAGCACAGAGCATTTTTAGGGCAGTGAAATTATTCTGTTGGATACTGTAATGGCAGATACCTGATATTACGCATTTGTTGAAACCCATAGAACAGGACAACACAGAGTGAACTATAGACTGTAGTTAATAATGATGTATCAATATTGGTTTATCAATTGTAATAAATGTAGTACACTAATGCAAGATGTTAATAACAGGGGAAATGGGGGTGGTAAGAAAGGAGTATATGGGAATTCTACTTTCTGCTCAATTTTTTCTGTAAACCTAAAGCTGCTCTATAAAATAAAGTCTGTTAACTTAAAAAATACAAAGAAGAAATTAAAATTCAAAAGATTGCTTCATGAATATGGAAGATTAACTATGGAATACAGAAGTTTAATGTCATGGGAAATTGAGAGGCCAATGCATCCATATTCACAACAGGGGTTAAGCTAAGTGGGCATCTACTTGCCACGTGTCGGTGTTCTTTTGTTTTCTGATTCTCTTTTGTCTCCATTTCATTTCTGACCTCTCCCTCCCTCTCCTTCTGATTGAGGCATTCTTTCTTTAGATGTGATGCTAATATCTGTTAGATATTATTGTCACTGCTGTCATTGTTGGTATTGTTATTAGTCTTTCCTCTAGAGGATTTTCCTTTCTTTAAAGTATTAAAGCACCTTACTTCTCGAAGTGAGGTCTAGGAACCAGCATCATCATTATCACCTGGAAACTTGTCATAAATGCAGAATCTCAGGCCCCATCTCAGACCATATACATTTTAATAATATTTCCAGTGATTCAGTTGAATATTAAAGTTTAGGACATACTTTCTTACCTTTTGCCCTCCATCTCCTTCCCTCTCTCTCCTTCAACTCCCATTCCCACCCCAGTGCCTGTAAAACGGAGTTAACTCCAATGCAGTATTTAAGATTATTGTATGTATATTCTTTTCCCTACACTGGTCCATTATGCTTTAAATTTATGTAACTTGGGTCCCAAAAAGAAAAGATAATTTCAGATTTTTGGAGGCTACTTCACAGTTGCACCCTGTGAAACAAGCTCTTTGAGAAATGACCTGAGATTGAGTCCCCCAGGCCAGAGTGGCGTACCTGGGACATAGTGGGTGCTTTATAATTGAATGAATAAACCTAAATTCCAGCTAAGGTCTCCTGCTTTTGGATCATTCAGAATTATGCAAGTTGCAAAACAGCTAAATCAGTTTCGGTCAAAGGAGCATTGCTGGTTCTCATAAAGGGCAAGGGTTGGAGTTTGTGTCCTTGGTGATAAAGGAATCCAGGGTCCTCATGATGCCAGTGTCTCTGTCTCACCCCGACTCTTACCAGCTTTACTCCTTCCTCCTGCTGGAGTCTCCCCCTCTGAGGCTGTTGCCAGCCTTCAGTGATTTAGCTGCTGGGTAGCTTGCAGTCTGATTTGCTTGGTAACACAGCACCACTTCTCATTCCACTATTTGGGGGGCTGGAGTTCCTGATCAAAATGAACTAAGTTAATTTTAATTTTATTTAACAACCTAACTCTATTACTACTTGATCCAACCATGGAAAACTGAGGAAGGCTATTACTAAGCAGATGAAGCAGAGGAAAGAGGTGGGCTTGATGGATCTGGGATTCACCCCTGTTGTGTATCCCTCCCCATGGAGAGGAGACCTCACGCAGTACTGTGCACTAAATTAGTGGCCACCCAGGGGGACTGTCATTTTTTCAATTAAGTGTTATTGTCGTTGTTCTACTTCCATTTATAATCCATTCATTATTTAGATTGCTTTTTCCAGCAAGAGTCAAAATGCATATAGCTAATCTAAACCCCCCCAAAAAAAATTGTTTTCAATATATTTAGGATTGCAAGCAAACGGTTTTCCATGACTTTATTCTAATCATCACATCACAGAACTTGCTAGATTGATGTTTGTGTGTAACTCCCACAATATGATTTTTACATAAGTATGAAAGCAAGAACAAACCACTTTGGGGGAGAAGCTTGTCAAGTTTAATCTTGTTTCATATTTGGAGTGATGTCTCATTCAGGGAAAAGGAACTTGACAGTGCTATTTCTACATAAAGCAAGCTTCATAAGGAAATCACATAATAAAGTCCCAAACTTTATGAATAAAATTAAAATCAATCATCCTTAGAGGTATTACTTGAACTGTTTTATTAATTAGAGCAAGTATGGAAAACGGATCCCAGAGTAACTAATGCTAATTTTTTTCTCCTTTTCTCTCCCCTCCTCCCAGTTAAGTACAGCTTGATTTTAAAGGCAAGTTTCTAAGGTTAGGACAGGAGTTTACATGCACAGTTGAGGAAACACCACTGATTCTGAGCGCTATGACATTCCTTAATTTGCCTTAGTGATACTTTGCCCAGTCGTCTTTTTGTTTGTCTTCCCTGTGAAGGATACCAGATTTCTTCAAGGCACAACTTTCAGGTAATAGAACTATCAGCTTTCCATCATGACAGTCATCAGTAAATGGGCATCTCCCCTGGCCAATACAGATGCTACGCAGTCCAGCCACTTGAATAGTACTGTTTAAAAGTGATGGGAAAACTTAGCAGATCAAACACTCCTGTTCAGATGAGGCATTTGGAGATGGTCCTGGGGACCAACTGTCATACCAAAATAATACTGATGATTATTCACTGAACACTTAAATAAATGTATTAATCAAAATATCAGAAAGAACCAAATGGCACACTCAAATGGAGGAATATGAGCAAAATGTATTAATGGGATATTTATATTGGTGTGGGCACGGTATCAGAGAAATGAGAGAGCATTCAGGACCCTGAGAGTAGTCATAGCTGTGCACTTTAACACTGCTCATTGTGAAAAGATGGGGCCCTGCAGAAAGAGCTATGCAGAGTAGGGACTAGGGCTTGGCATGTGAGGCACTGCGGGTGCAAATTTTCAGGGTCCTTCCCTGGCTCATCCCTCACTCTCCACCCCCACCATTAATTGGAAGTTGCCCCCCGAGGGGTTAATTTCCCCGTAATTCTGGTTCTCCTACATCATTAGATGAGCCTTGAGTCAGCAAAGGGCCAATTGACAGAGGAAGCTTGTAATAGGAGTAAGGTGACTTCCAGTAAGGTGAGTCTGCTCTCGTCTGAAATCAGAGGTGGGCTGATGGGACAAAGACTTCTGGCACCAAAAATCCTTGCTCCCCACGCCTCCAGGTGAAGCCTTAGTTGGACAAGCACTCAGGTACATTCACCAGCATCTTATAATTTTGCTTTCCCTTTGACTGCCTTCCCCTGCCCATTCCGAAGAAATCCAGAAGACCTTTTTATCACCTAAGAGACAGGATTAATGACACTATTGTGTCATGCATTTGGATGTCTACTTTTTTTTAAACGGCAAAATCAAAACCTTTTTTTTTCAAGCTAGTGTCTTTATCAATTTTTAACATATATATTTTTTATAACAAATCGATTTTATTAATACATATTAATAAACATACAATTCATCAAGAGTGTACAATCAATGGTATTTGCTATAATCACATAGTTGTACATTCATCATTTCAATCAATATTACAGCATTTTCATTATTTCAATAATAAAAATAATAAATATAAAACAGGAAAACAAAAAAGAAAATTCCTCACCTCTCAATCGCTCTATGCTTACCCCACTGTACATAGCTGCTGTTTCTGCCTATTCTATGCAAAATGTTTAATCATTGGCTTTTAGTATAATCTCAATGGCATACATTCATCTTCTCAAAAATTTTAGAACAATTTCATTACTCCAAAAAGAAAGACTACACACCCCTTAGCACTCCTTCCTCAGACCTACATAACAACTAATCTCCTTTCATCTTTATAAATTGATTTATATTTACATTTTATATAAATGGAATCATACAATATGTAGTACTCTGTGTCTGGTCTCCTTCACTTAGTATAATGTTTGGTTTTTTGTTTTGTCTGATATTAACATTTTGTACTATTGCCTTACATTTGTTCAGCTTTGAAGAAAAACGGTCTTATATATGCAATTCTATCCATCTTCATATTTCGTATAATATACTTATATTTCACATAATATATTTAGTTCATAATATGACAATCATATAGTATTTGTCCTTTTGTGTCTGGCTTACTTCACTCAACATAATGTCCTCCAGGTTTATCCATGTTGTCATATGTTTCACAACTTCATTTCTTCTTACAGCTGCATAATATTCCATCGTGTGTATACTCCACAATTTGTTCATCCATTCATCAGTTGATAGACACCTGAGTTGTTTCCAAATTTTGGCTATTGTGAATAATTCTGCTATGAACAGTGGTGTACAGATGTTTATTCATGACACTGCTCTCAGTTCTTATGGATATATACCTAGTAATGGTATTGCCAGGTCCCATGGCAAGTCTATATTCGACTTCCTTAGGAACTGCCAAACAGTCCTCCACAGTGGCTGTATCATTCTACATTCCCACCAACAGTGAATAAGCGTTCTTATCTCTCCACATCCTCTACAACATTTACAGTTTTCTGACTTTTTCATAGCGGCCAGTCTAATAGGTGTGAAATGGTATCTCATTGAAGTTTTGATTTGTATTTCCCTAATCACTAGTGATGTTGAACATTTTTTCATGTGTTTCTTCACCATTTCTTCTTTGGACAATTGTCTTTTCAAGTCTTTTGCCCATTTTTTTAATCAGATACTTGGTCTTTTTATTGTTGAGTTGTATGATCTCCTTATATATCATGGATAATAAACCCTTATCAGATATTTAACATATATTTTGAGTATTGTCTCTTTATTTCTCTTTGTATTTCTGCTGTAACAACTCTTCCCTGAACACCAAAAGCTGCAGTACTCACTGTGGGTGTGGGGAAGGAGGCTTGGAGTAGCCGGAAATACAGAAGCATGGGTTAATGTTTCCAGGTAGAATTCCAACCCCCCATCCCACCCCCAATACATGTTAAGGGATAAGCTGGTTAATTTCTGGATGTCCCCAGTCTTACTTCTTAGTGAAGAAGGCTTGACCTGCTTCATCCTTCCACTTCTCTGTAGCATCTTCCACCTCCCACTCCATCCCAAGGAAGGCTGTTTTGCCAGACTGGTCCTTAGGCTTTTGTAATGGAAAAGATGGAGGAAACAGGATGAGGATATAAAGAGACATATAAAAGGAGAGTTGGAGGAGTTTAGGGAACGGAGTTGAGGAAAGCAACTGTGATATGTGAGGGCAGTGTTTATAGCAGGAAAAAATGGGCATTATAAATAAGTATTGTTGGAAATTGTGTGTCCTTTTTATGGTGTTCAAGAGATACATATAAAGGCCTTGAGTTACTTCTAAAGTATTTTTGATTACATGGACCATGCTCATTTAACTGCAGCAGCCCAGTGAGACTGAACCACATGAATCTCGTGGTATAGGTATTCTCAATCTGTCCTTGAAAGGACATCTGTGTCTTTCTCTCCTTTCTCACTTCTTTTCTCCCCCTCCTCCCATTCCCTTCCTACTCCTTCCCTTCGTTTTACATTCCCTGCCAGGATGTTGTCTTTCAAAGTGAGTTTTTGTGGATTTATAGACTGTGAGGGATGGGATATTATCCTACCCACAAATTTAGAGCATGGTGATAAAAGAAAAGGCATTATTTCATATACCTGGTCTTAAATTTTTGGCTTTTGAATATTGTAAGTTATATATTGTCATATACTACAATCCTGATGAATGTTGCTGAGTCTTTCTTGATTTCACCTATTCTCCCAGCCATGAACCCCTTTACTCTAAGGGCCATGCCTTGTCCTGAACTTGATTCCAGCCCAAGTCAAGGGCTAGGCAACATCAGCAGCCTTTCTCCTTTAATTACACACCACACATACCACAATTTTTTTTATAAATCTTTTTTTTTTAAGATTTATTTATTTATCCCCTCCTTGCTGCTTGTGCTTGCTGTGTCCATTTGCTGTGCGTTTTTCTGTGTCTGCTTGTCTCCCTTTGTTGCATCATCTTCCTGCGTCAGCTCACCATGCCACGTGGGCCAGCTTGCTTTCACCAGGAGGCCCCAGGAATCGAACCCAGGGCCTCCCATATAGTAAACAGGAACCCAACCACTTGAGCCACATCTGCTTTCCACATATAGCAATTTAATGCTGTGTAACAATCACCTCCTTTCCCCTTCACCCACAGGCACCACATCAGCCTGAAGCAGCCAAATCCATTGAATCTGTGGCCAAGAGTCGACATGGGAGTTAGATTTGCACCCTCTGGGTCACTGCTATTAAATGTAATGTTAGACATTCAGCTTGCTCTGACACTTCAACCAGACCTTTCCTGGAAATGTACTCACCCAATGGGCTGTAGGGATACATTTTAGCAGGCGCTTGTGGCAGGTCGGTTTGGTTACGGTAGTGGTGTTAAAAGCTCCAGCTATCCAGAAAGGCTGCCTCATCTCTAAGGCACAAGCCAGTTTTGCCTCTTTATGAAACAGTTCAGAGACTGTAGACAGCTTGTTTGACAATGGTTTAAATGATTCTCCTACTGAAATAGGAAGAACCAAGTTCTTGGGAGTAAGTTTGACTTATCGATATATTTCTATGTTTACATGCTGCCTTGTAATGCTGATTTATAGAACTAGATTGAACTACAGGGCAAAGGCAGAAAGAAAAGGCCATCAAAGAGCAAAACGAAATGGTCTATTGCTACCTAGACTTCTGAAATGAAAAGTGAAAATCAAGCCAAAGTTTTTTTTTAAGTAACTTACCAATCAACACAGAAGCGTAATGCTCTAATACTTTATTTGTATATAACCATCACTTCCTGTATCTCTGAGTATAAACAGAGAAATTTAACTGTTGTCTTGAGGTTCCTTGGCCACTGTGTATCATTCTAGCCTGGCTTGGGGCTCGTATTACTGAATTTGTGAATGGATCAATATTATCTCCATCTTCAAAATAAGAAAACTGAGTCCCAAAGATATTAAGTAATGTGACTAAACTCCCACCATTAATAAGGGCAAAGCCAGGATAGGAACTTTAGATCCTTCTTCCCATGAGACAGGGAAAGAAAGATCATTGAATATGGACGAGGACTTGCCAAGTTCAAACTTCACTCCCAGATTTTTTTGCTGGAGGTTCAGCTTGGCCCACCTCTTTCTCACTGGTCAATTTTTTTCCAATTTTATTTTTATTAAAGCACAATTTACATACAGCAAAATCCATCCTATTTTTAGTGTACAGTTCTGCAAGTTTCAAAAACAAATTCAGTCTTTGTAACCACAACAAAAATCAAGAAACAGATCACTTCAATCAAAATTATACATGTATTAGGTCACTCAAAGTTATCTTACAACTCACCGATGTTCATTATTTTCAGTAAACTCAATTCAGACATTTTCCTCTGTGTTTCATTTTGGATAGTTTTATTGCTATATCTTTATATTCTCTGATATTTCCTTCTGCAATGTCTAATATCCTGCTGATTCCATCCAATGTATTTTTCATCTCAGACATTGTAATTTTCATGCCTAGATGTCTCACTTGGGTCTTTATTTTACATCTTCTAATATATCTCCTTAACATGTTCATGTTTTCTTCTACCTTCTTGAACATGTAGAATATAGTTATAGCAAGTGTTTTAACAATCTTGGTACTCATTTAACATCTGTGATACTTAGTACTGATAACATCTTCATTATTTCTGGGACAATTTGATAAGTGGCTTTTTCTGCTCTTTATAGGTCATCTTTTCCTGCTTCTTTGCCTGCCTGATAATTTTTTATTGGATGCCAGATGTTCTTAATTTTATCTTATGTACTGAGTATTCCTTTATGCTTAAAAATATCCAAAAGCCTTGTCCTAAGATACAGATAAGTTACTTGGAAATTCTTGGATCTTTTTGAGGCTTGCTTTTAATCTTTGTGAAGTAGGACCAGAGAAGCCTTTATTCTAGAGTTGCTTTTTGTCCCACTATTAAGGTTTAACCTCCTGGGTACTCTACCCAGTGCCCTGGATGTTACAAGAGGGGTCCTCTCTGACTGATACTATGTGAGCTCCGGGGATTGCTCTACCTGCTCCTTAGAGATGGTTCTTTCCCTGGCCTATGGTGAGCATAGCTATGCTAATTTGCTTGCATGTGTCTGGGGTTCTTTCTCTGTACAGCCCCCTTCCCTCTCGTTCTCTCTTTACCTTCCAAAACCACCAACTCCATCTCCTCAACCTAGAGATACCACTAGGCTTGACCTGGCTTTCCCCTTCCTGTGCTGAAGCCTGGAAACTTTCCGAGCAGTTAGTTGGGCAGTAGAAAGACTCAGCTTTTTTTCCCCTCAGGGATCACTCCCTGGCACTCTGTTGTCTAATATCTGAAAGACATTTTTTCCATATATTTCTTGAGCATTTAGTTGTTTAAGGCTGGAGGGAAGGAGGTGGTGGTAAATCCAGTCCCTGTTATTCCATCTTGGCAGGAAGCAGGTCATTGGTCTCTTTTTTATTTGTACCATTTTCTCATCCAGCCATTCATGGCGTGACTCTCTCAATGTCTTATCCTTTGGCTCTTAGCAGTAACTGCTTCAAATTTCCTTCCTTCTCATGTTGTCTCCAGTTCTTAAATAAATTGGAAAGGGGAATAACTTTATTATTTCATTTGCAGTCAATCACCATGGGCTTATCAACTGCTGCATCAGCTGTTACTTCCATTTACTATTGAATCGTAGCACAAATGAACAATGCTCCAGGAGCTGCCAACCTGCCTCAGATGACTACTGTGTTCCTAGCATTTGAATTGATCCCATCCTCAGTAGCCCCACTGCCCTCATGTCCCAGGTCTTTGTAATGTTCTCATTCATTAGTATTCATTCAAAATCTCGTAGCGCACTAACTAATCTAGGCCCAGGTTAGGCCCTGGGAACAAAGCAGTAAGCAAAGTGGCCATGGTTTCTGTCCTTATGAACTTTATCATATAATGAAGATAATAGACATTATTCAAATATCCATCTATATATTTATAAGGATACAATTCTGAAGACTTTCATTTTTTGTGCTATTATAGACTATCTGTGCCTGAGAAGGGGACAAGAAACAAACCTGGAGCTCAAGAAGAGGTCAGGTCAGAAAACCTTACAGAGAACCAGGGCTCTGTAAAGTGATATCGTCAGGGGAGGAACTAGCAACAACATCATCCCACAGAAGGAATAACTTCAGTCTCACTCTCCTCCCAGGGTAGAGCAGAAAAAAGACAAAGTCTTCTCTGAGAATTCATTACTGCAGCCGTCAATTACGTGCTACTGGAGCATGGATTTAAATGTGAAACCCAAATATCCTCAGGACAAAATTTCATTTAAAATATTACTGACAAAAAAAAAGAAGAAACAAAAAGAAAAAAGAAAAAAAAAAGTATTACTGACAGATAGATACAAATGACTTTAACAGATGACAAGATAATAAACTATGGTCATAATAAAAGTTCCCTGAGATAACATTTTGCAGCTACCAAATTGGCAAAAAAATACAAAAGTGCTTCTTTCTCCACTGCTGGCGAGGAGATGGAGAAATAGGCATTCTTTTTTTAGGAAGCACCTGGGATTGAACCCAGAACCTCGTACATGGGAAGCAGGTGTTCAACCACCGAGCTACACCCACTCCCCAACAGGCATTCTTATATATTGTTGGGGTATTGCAAAATGCTTCAATCCCAGTGGAAGAGAATATGTAGTAAAATTACCTCTGAATTGCTCTTTTGTACAGCAAACCCATTTCAAAGAACCTACCCCAAAGATCTACAAGAAAAAAATAATACACACTGCTATCAGCATATGGCTAAAAATTGCAGCTATGTTTCTAATATCAGGAGACTGGAAACAATTCAAATGCCCATAGAGCACTGGGTGAATAAATTAGAGTGATAGGGTACTGGGAAGCTGACTGTATATAAACAAAATTTTCTGCTATATGCTGCTTATATGAAATATATCAGAAATATAAGATTTTTAAATGATTGGAATTAAAACGATAGAAAAAGAAACATCAGTCAAATAGCCACAAGAAACGGGGAGGGGTCTAAATATAATAATTTCAGACAAAACAGACTTTGAGACAAAAAATATTATAAGAAATAAAGATAAAATCATATTAATAAGTGGTTGATTTCACCAGGAAGATATAACATTTCTAATTTTGCAAACTCCTTATAGTATAAGAAAGAAATACATAGGACAAACTCAAAGAAAATTGACAAATCCAATAGCATAGTAGAAGATATTTAATGACATTCTCAATAATTATTAGATCAGAGAAAAATCATAAGGATTGAGGCCAAGCTGGCTACTTTTCCCCCAATATTTGTTGTTTTTGTTGTTGTTGTTTTTTGTTTGTTTGTTTTCTTTTCAGTAAGGTACTTGGCGATCTAGAATAAAGAGTACATTTCCCAATTTCTTTTGTAACTAGGGGTGGCTGTGCAACCAAGTTCCCGCTAATGGAAAAAGTGCAGAATTGGTAAGTACAATTCCACATCATGTTCTTAAAAGGAAAGGGGGGGGGGCATCCAGTTCCCAACTTTCTTCCTTCCAACTGGCTGGAATGGAATGTGCAGGTGAGAGCTAGATGGAGGCAATGTGGTGGCAGGGAAGAGCAGTGGGGTCCCTGGCACCCTAAGGGCCTTGAATTGCTTATGGGATAACTGTTAAGTGAGAGGAAAATAAACTCCTGTTGGAGTTAAGCACTGTTATTTTGGGGTTTTGATTCAACATCTGTATCACAGAAAATATAAATGAGGTCCCTGGAAGTGAAGCTGCAGGAACAGAATCTAAGTGTGTTATTAAGGGGTCTCCAGAGAAATAGAACTATTATATACATAAAGAGATTTATTATAAGAAATTGGCTCATGCAGCCATGGGGGCTGGCAAGTCCAAACTCCATAATGCAGGCCACAAACTGGAAATGCTAATAAAGGTGAGGTTGAAATCCTTATTCCAAATTTCCCAGGGGAACTACACTGGCTGGAAATTCCAGCAAGAACCAATGCTGAAGTTGAATCCAAATTCCTCTCCTGATCCCTGAAATCCTCAGTTCTGGCTTTTAAGACCTCCAACTGCTTGGATGAATCCATTCCCCTCATTGTTGTGCCCAGCACACTGAATAGCTCTGTTTTACGTAAGATCTTAGGCTATGGTCGTTCTGACATGGAACTGTCCAGAAACAATGAGTCTAAGAAGCCTAAGGGAATTTTGGCAAAGAAACCACGAACGAAGCCTGCAAAAAATCTGTGGTTTTTGGCTTCTTAACGCAATCTCCAAGCCCCTAAGGGCCTACAATACCACCGCCCCCTCAGCAACCCCCCCAAAAAAAACCACTTCAAGTAGCTAATAACCACTTCAGTGTTGCCATAGGATAGGTAATGGATGAGGAAGCACTTTCTAAGGGCAAAGCCAGAGACCTCAGAGGACAAAGGACAGAGGCATTCCTCCAAGACACATGAAACAATAGCTGCCACATAGCCTAAGCAAGAAATTCCCACCACTGCCAGGCCACAAAATCTCCACAAGTCCTTCCCAGCAGCATTTAATTTTCCTATAAAGGAGTGACTGCTGGGTGTCACCAAGGTCCCCTTTGTTTAATGAGCAGTTTTTAGTGCAGTTGTCACACTCATTCCTCTCCCCTGGGTAGGCATGGCATGAGGTAGACATATGAAAAGCCTTCATTGACGGGTCTTGGGTCCTGTGAAGCCTTATCCAGACCTGGTTGAGTGGAGAGTCATCACCCAGAGCTTCTAGGCTTCTGGATGGGATTTCAGTATGGGATCATTGTCCTTGAGGAGGGAATACTAGGTGTCGTAAGATGTTTGGATAGGCAATGCTAGGTGTCGTAAGATGTTTGGATAGGCACACTAATATCTATCTTATCAGCCCAGGATTGCTTATTATTTTATGAGAGAGAAATAAACTTCTAACTGGCTTAAATCACAGATACTTGGGACTTTGACATAGTAGCCTGGTTTAGATCTCATCCAAGATGTAGCAGATTTGAATAATACCACCAGAAAGGAGACATGTACAAAAATATCCATAGCAGCTATTTTTAGGATTGTAACTAAAACTGTGTAGTTAAATAACCTCCTCTTCACCCCATGGATGAGGGAGGAATTCCTGCCCCAGGGTTATTGTGTTGGTCAAACACAAGACATCCAACACTGGACAGATGGCATTGACAGCAGTTTATTAGTCACGTGTACTCACAGCTGAGGGGAGGAGGACACCACATGCCACATGGGGCCACACAGGAGTTGTACTTGGGAACAGAGTGAAGAACCAGAGACTGCGGGAGGCAGGCTTTGTAGAAAGAAGAACTTGGGATGCCCCTGTTTTTCCTGGGAGGATGTGATTGACTTGTTTGAATAGTTCCACATTGCTGGCAGGGAACTGAAACACACTACTCAGGGCTAAGCAAGAACTGTACCTGGTCCCTATGATAAGGAAGGTTGTTTGACTTGGGGCCTTATCCATGGGAGCAGAATGGGGGTGGGAGAATTGTGGTTAGGCCACTTGAGGCCCTGCTGATTTTCCCCAGATGTCAAGGCAGCATGTAACATTGAACCTTCATTTTAGGTATTACACAACAAGTGTATAAAACCTAAATATCCATCAAAAGTAACACAGATAAGTGCATTGCAGTTTATGAGACAATGGTATACAGACAAGACCAAAAAAAGAAAGAAAAAAAGGAATCAACTACTGCTGCATGCATC
Source organism: Cabassous unicinctus (assembly GCA_029593785.1). Classification (NCBI taxonomy): domain Eukaryota; kingdom Metazoa; phylum Chordata; class Mammalia; order Cingulata; family Chlamyphoridae; genus Cabassous; species Cabassous unicinctus. Next base: position 24,905 of record JAQZBX010028886.1, read on the forward strand.
AGCCATGCTGCAAAGCATGATGTTAAGTAAAAGAAACTAAGTCACAGAAAAATGTATGCAGCATGATTCCATTTATGCTACAGATTTAAATCAGGTGAAAGAAAAGGTTTATTGTTTCAGGACACATCCATTTGTGGTAAAACCATTAAAAAAAATAAAGCAAGAATGATCCACAAAAATTCAAGGCAGTGGTCACATCTGTTAAGGACATTTAAGAAGGGATACGCCGGGGACTTCAAAGCTAATGTTCTATTGCTTCACCTGGTGATGAACTTTATGATTGTGTGGCTTATTATTAGTCTTTCTAATGTGCTTTTATTGTATATTCCTTTTGTATGAATGATATAGTTCACAATAAAAAATTTTTAATTAAAAAAATTGCAACTCTGACCAGTGTGTTGAAAAAGAGGTTCCGCTTCCATGGTATCCTAGAGAAGGGAAGTCAAAGAGACATCCCTGATTGCTCCCGTCAGACCTTCTGCACCTGAACCTGGTCATTATGTTCATTCATTGAGCACACGAAGGACTTCCAAATAACTTGTGTGTCCTCCCTCTACATGCAATTAACCAGGGAAAGAAGAGTTTAGTCGCTCCTTGTAAGTGGCACTAGCTCAGCAGCTCCCAAAGCAGAGAAGAGAACCATTCTCTGCTCCAAAGCACACAATGAAGTCATATCACACTCAGCAGGAGGCAGGCATTGGAAACATGCCCCTCCTAATTTGGTGCCAAGCTTCTTTGGTTAATCCCACTGGGATTATCTCAGACAAGAAAAACATTTGTGCCTAAGAAAGATAAACGTCAAAAAGAATGCACATGGGAAATCATTGAGTGAGGTGCCAAGGAAAGTGAATTCAGTTCACTGGCAAGTTTTTTGCCCTAGTCATGACTCATTAATGGAAGAGTTTAAAATCCCCTAAATAATTCTCTCTGCCTGGTGTCAGATGTAAAGCTGGATGCTCAGTTAAAGATACAAAATTTTTCTCTTGCAGCTAACTTGGAGGACACCTGTCCTCCAAAGAGGAAGCTTATAGAAAATATATTTAAAGTGGACAAACACACTATTGTGCAGTCTACATAAATGAAGAGCATTTTATTACAGCAACACGAAAAAGTTAGATAATTGTATTTTATGTGGCAGTTGGAGGTGGTTGTGTGTATATGTGGGTGGGGTTAGGGAGGTGTTGTCACAGCAAAATAAGATTATCTATCATTTATTAAATGCCTACTGTGTGCAAGGAACTATGCAGTCAGTTTAGGTACATTATTTCTCATTTTTACAACAACCTTATGCTGTAGGTTTTATTATCCCCATATGACAGAGGGAGGTTCAGCATCTTTCCCAGATCTGAGGAAGACTCCTCCTGGCTTGAAGCAAAAAGTATAGAAATAGCTGCCAACTCCTGCCTAAATCTGGGGTGGTGCACTAAAGTACCTCTGGTGTGCTGCTGCTTTTACTAACCTGGGTCAGAAAGGCTGCTCCTGCCTTATTTTGTAATGGAATTCTCCTTTATTCTTCCCTACTCCTTGCCTACATTAGCAAGTATTGGCTGTTTCCCAGATCCCCTCTTTCTGTGCTTGGTGCTCCTCTAGTGGGTCACTCTTATTTTCTGCTGCTGGCGCCTTGTCGGAGTTTTCCTCTGTTGTCGTGTTGGGCAGTCCTTAGCCTTCTGTGCAGCACTTTCTGATGGTCCTTGTATATGGTCCCCAAAGGATGATTTTGTGCCAAGTTTTGCACTCATTCCTCCTATCTCATTTTACAGTAAGTAACTGAGAATAGCCCTAAAGATAAAGTCCAAACACCTACATATGGCTTATTTAGCAGGAGAGTTTATTTAGATCTCACTTTGTTGTCTTCTGTTAAGTCTGTTATAGGAGACTCAAAAGAATGAAAGGCTAAATGCTTCTTCCATGCCTCTTCTGGAAGGACAGCCAAGTATCTCTGTTCTGGGCCACCTCATGCTAGCAGTAATAGGGATCAATAATTCCTTTGTGTTCCTAGAACATCTCTCAAGATACCCCTGAAAATCTTTTTGCGGGTGTGTGTGGATCTGTATATGAAAGGATAGGTGTTGGTACTTGGAAAGGAAGAAGAATGTGACCCAATCCCAGGGAGAGAACTATTCTTGGTCCTCAGAAACTGGAGGGACAGATGAGTTGTGGGTTTCATGAGCAGCAGGGTTTAAGGTTCTAGTTTTGTTCATAGCCATGGGGATGGCTGGACCTCAGATGCACATGCATTCAAGGATGCTAAGCCCTGAGCCCTGTATCTTGGGATCCAGGGACAATGTGTCTGTCTATGTGGTGTTCATCATGAAACAAGTGATGCTGTTGGGCTTTCAGAAAGAGAACAGCCCAAAGAGATCAGATGCAGCAGCTAGAATGGATCAAACATCAGAGGTGCCTCAGCAACTTCTCTGGAATATGAATTGTGGCAGTTTGATATTATTTATGAATTCCAAAAAGAGATATTTGATTATGTTTGTAAACGAGTCTGTTCCTCTGGGCGTGATAACCCTTTGATTGTTTTAGATTCAGCAGAGATGTCTGATTAAATTATGTTAAGATTAGGTCTTTGATTCAACCACGTCATTAGAGTGAGACTCAGCATTGAGTCCTAGCCCCTTTGGTGGACTGATAAAACAGATTCTCAGATACAAAGAGAAGATACACAGAGGATCCTGCGGCCC
>JAQZBX010028887.1:0-27588 GCA_029593785.1 Cabassous unicinctus
TGGCCTGGTGACTAGACTACATTTTCCTTGGTAAATTGACTTTTACATTTCAATACTCAACTTCACCTAAGTCACTTTCTCTCTCCCTCACTGTCTCTCATCCATCTCTCTTTCCTCCCTGCCATGTGTGAAACACACCATTTGATGACTCTACATAGAGAAAATAGAGGCAATGAAACAGGAATCATCTCATTTCACATACCATGTCTGAAAATTATCTGGACTTACACCCATGTACTCTCCTTGACCACTTTAACTTTTTCTTATTCTTATTTATCTGATGAATCCATGTGTTCTCCCATCCCTTCTTTTCTACTGAAGGACTTTGCTCCTTCAATTATCTTCTTTTGGTCTGATCATCATGGAATATCCCCTTATTAAATCCTGGGGATTCTCTAGGCCTCTCTCCTGTTAAATAGTCTATTTTTTTTCTATTTTATGTTTCTTTTCATGTCTTGCTCTCCCTTTTCTAGTGCAGTAAAACCTCCAACTGATTTCTGGAAAAATATGCAAGTGTGATACATTTTTTGAGAAATTCTAAGTCTGAAAAAGTCTTAGTCTAACTTCACACCTGGTTAAAAGTTTGCCTGGTTACAGAATTCTGTGTCAGGAATCATTTTCCTTCAGTATTTTGAAGCATGTAAAGCCTTTGAACATAAATTATTGCTGCTAAAATATCAAAAGTCATTCTGATTATTGATCCTTTTTGTGTGATTAGTGTATCCTTTGTGGAGATTAATCTTTTCAACAATTAGTAACAAAATAATTATCTTAAATTGATGAATCTTGATATATATTGTGGTAGTTTGAGGCTTTTATGGACCCCAGAAACTCATTTTCCCAGAGCTAATCCCTTTCCTATGAGTTTAAAACTATTGTAAATAAGATATTTTGATTAGATTACTTCAATAGGGCATGATCCAGTGTGCAACCTATACAGAAACCACTCTAGTTAAAGTTATTAGTGACCTTTTAGTCCAAGCTACTATCATATCTAGGTTGGTATTTCAAATTAGTTAAGCTAGATTTAAATTTGGGTTCAGGTGGAGATAAGGCATAACCCAATGGAAAATTGAAGCTATAATGTATGAGAAAAGATAGTGTTACTCATAGGTCCTAAAGAGAAAGTGGGGTCATGAGGGGTATACAGGAAGGAGATTGGCTTGGGTGACTCTACAAGCAGTTGGAGAGCACACTATCAGAGTGAGTGAGACCTGTGGGCTTATGCTTTTATTGTGTTCCAAGGTTTGAGGTTAGTTGATTTCCCATGGGATTGGTTAGTTTAAAGCAAACAGCTGTAAAGGGAAAGAGACTAGGGCCACAACGGCTGTGGGGAAGTTCGCTTATCATCTGGGACCAGCTGTGGGCTTTGGGTGGTGTGAGTGTTGGCTGCAGATGTGAGTTTGCTCTCTGGGAGTTTATGCCCCAGGTCTGGAAAGATGCTTATTAACTAGGGCAAAGGGCAGTGTTGAGGTCCTGGGTGAGCCAAAGTAAGATGGATGCCGAGGTAGAACCCCAAAAATATTGATAGTTATGGCAGCTGGAAATATATACTTAATTCCTAACAGGTCTCTATGCTTTCATATTTGCCCTCCAGAAGTTTATGATTTAAATAGCACAAATGATCCCTTAAGAATATGAATTAGTTCAAAACGTTGCATATTCTTTAGTATATCCCCAAAGCATCTACATGATCTGACCCTTGCTTATATCTCTTACTTAAGTTCCAAGTACTCTCTCCCTTCTCCCTCTTTTTTTTCCCAGCACACTCAGGTAACATTTGTTTTACTCCTATTCTTATAATTTTTCTAATCCCTGTTTCTCTCAGACCCTTTACATTTGCCTACGTCCTCTGGCTGTGTGCTCATTCCAAGTCTTCAAATGGCTCACTTCGGCTAATCATTTCAATTTCAGCACAAATACATCTTCTTCCTCTATCTAAAAATTTGGCCCTTACACTTACCATGTTTTATTTTCTCCCTAGTAATTACCAATATCAGAAATTATGTATGTAATTGCAAACTTCTGTGTTGCCTGTTAGACTCACTAAAATAAGAGCATCACGAGAGTGGGATAATTTTCTAGCTTATGCATCACTGTACTTTCCACTCCTAGAACAGTTCCTAATCTATCATACAGACTCAATAAATATACATTGTATATCCAAAACACATGCAAATGACTTATCACCTTTCTCAAAGTAAACAACATGTGATAGCTGATTTGAACAAGAAGTAAAAGGAGGAGGAGGAGAGGAGGAGGAGGATGCTATTTGAGGTATTCACATCCTGCCATTTATTTGGTCAACTTAGAGAGGTGCAATCATCACAGAAAGATTGCCATGTTTCTACCTTTATTTTGAATTTGCAGAGGAAATAAAGCCAAGATAATACAAAGTTAAGAATAAAGTTTCTTGGAACTATGCAGCTCCTATTCAGATAAATACTGAGGTCAGCATAAGGTCTAAAATAAGGTTGAAGAAACCCTAGTACCTTTCTGAATGGTTGTAGCCAAGGAAGACAGCATCCATCTCAGCAGTGGGCCAAAGCAATGCTATGCATTGCATGGTTGCTTCCAGCAGCTCCGTGTCAGATGCACAGGCTGGCTACTTGATGAAGCTCAGCTGAGGTGATGATTTCCAAAGGAAAGGGCACATCCAAGGGAATAGCCTGTTAACAGTATAGCCATAAGTCAATTCCAGGACTATGCAGGTTCAATCCAGGCAATTTGATAAAATTAAGGAGCTGGAATAATCTGAAATACTAATGCAAAATTAAGAATTGGTACTCTTCTATCTTTACCCCACTCCCTGTTTATATTCAACATCAGCTTTACAACATCTTGACCAGACAAAAACACACAAAGACAGTCCAAGAATACATCATACTGATTGAAGAGACCTCCAAAGGAACAGGAAAAGAAATAATAACCTCACCATAGCTCATTAACAAACAAGCATGAGCTAGGTGTACTTACAGGTGTGTGTCAACTGTTTATGCCCTACAGTCACTTTTGTTAACTTTTAAATTTCTAATTTATGTGGAAAAGTTAAGATGGCTCAGTGACATACAAAATCCCATATCTTCATGGAGAATGAGATTTCTTAAAGCATAGTTGCTATTCATTCAGTTTTTGATATCATACTAATTATAAATTAGCTGGTGACACAATAACTGGATCCTTTGGCAGATTCTCGGTTACATATTTCCCCACCATTCCTAGAAAGAATTCAATTGAAGTATTCCTTGAACTCGTACAAATGTGTTGGACAGGTTTCTGGGGTGTATGGAGCATATAAAGACACTAATCCTCTTTTGGGATACATTACACTACACATTTCTAGAGATATATCTGTGATACATGTCTGAAAGTGTCAGAAAAAATGTTAAGGAATAAGTATTCATATTTCTCTTTTTCTCCCTCCCCTTTTCTATACAGGTCTGTCTGTCAGCCTGCTGATGCTTTTGTTGATGATGGGAAGTTGATATTTTCATACTGGCAGAAAATTGAAGAAATTGGTAAGGCTGGGGTGATTTAAAATAAAGAAGTGAGCTTTATTCAAGCTAGCATTGTATAGTCACCTTTGAGGCTTCTCCTGTGCTTGAAACAGAGGACAATCATAAATAAGAAACAAAAAGGCCAACTCTGAGAAAACAGAGATGATGCAGCGGGCAAGGGAACACACTGTATGTCAGAAATGTGATGAAAATATTCTCAGAGGGAAAATGAAAATATTGTATCTTTGAGTAAAGCATATACTGCCTGGGGAGGGGAGTAAAAATGAGTGGTGGGAGGGAGAGATTACAAAGGGACATGAGATATGTTGGTGATGTTGGGTATGTTCACAATCTTGATTGTGGTGACCGTTTCATGGATGTAAGCATATGTAAGATTGCATACTTTAAATATAAATGTCAATTATACCCTAATAAAACTGTTAAGTAATTTTTTTAAAAAGTGAGAATATAGAATATGTTGGTAACACAACTAAGAAACTTACCTAATGAGAGATTATAGCATTTAGAATATTTTTTCCAGAAATTTCTGGGTATTCTGATAATGATGTCTTCTAGTATGACTTTTATTCAAAATTTCATAGGAGATTATAGGAGTTACTTCTTTTTCCTCTCCAGCCCATCTGGAACCAGGAGCAGTCATTACTGTGATTTACTCAATACTCTTCCCTCCAAGACAGCATGTTCCGACCCTGTGGTTTTCTTTTCTTATGTTATCATCACTGATGGCTCATTCTGCTTATATTATGGGTATAGTTTCTTCTTAAAGCTCTCTAGCTCATTGGTTTATAGGTTATGCAATGATTCACATCACTTTTTGATACTTACATGAAGGGTTCCATCAGGGGATCCTCTTCTGGTTACTCTTGCATGGTCCCTTGCTTCAATCCTTGGTTCACTGCCTTTTTCACTCAGCACTCTCTTGGTTATCTTATGTAGCATTAGGCTCTAAAGAGTCATGATAATAATTCCCAAATATACACATGCAGCACAGATCTCAACCTTATATTTCAGATTAATAAATCCATCTCTGCTAAAATTTTCACCTGGATGTACCAAAGGCACATCAAACTCAACTCAATGTGTCCAACATAAAACAAATTATTTATCACAAAACAATCTCTTTTCCTCCAATCTATTTCTTAACATCTGGTATGTCCTGATGCCTGAAAGAGAAATAGAACCACTTTTAACTCCTCCAAAATCTCACTCTTTATATCACAACAATTACTAAATTCTATGTCTCTGTCTTACATATTTAAAAATCTATGCATGTGTTACTCTCCATCTTTTTTCTGCTTTTCTCTCCACAAATTGTTCTTCATCCTAATCATGGCCCACACTATCCAGCTGTGCTCTTTTTTTATCTTTAGTTTCTTCTGGGAGAATCCTTTGCTGTTTATTCCCTCTATCATTGTACTTTCAGCCTCTCCTAATTTATAAGTACCTTCCCATCTTTCAACATGTTTGGGTCAACTGTTTGGGAGTTTGATTCTATTAAAGTTGCTTGATGCCACTCTTCAACTCTACAGATTCCTCTTGTATTTTGTATGTACTAAATCATGACATTCCTCCAAAGTTTGATTTTTCAAACTTCAGTCCCTTTCTCAAAGTTTCAGCGACACTTATTCTAGTGACTAGAGATGTCAATGCAGCCATTTATTCATCTTAATATTGCCACTATAGTTGTACAACATTACGGGTTTTTTAATCAATTTACTCAATTTTGCATCCCTGTAGAAGAGACTATTGCTCAAATTGACCTAGTAATAATTGAATTAAGGATGAATTTAATGAGCCACTCAAAAGTTTAAAACAATCTAAATTTTTACTGGAAAGTTTACAAAAGGAAAATATATTCATTGTTGAGAGTTTTAAAAATAAGCAAAAAGTAACAAAACACCCATACCACCAAAAAATAATTAAGGAAAAAAAAAACAGATTTTTGGAGGGATAATTAATGAGTACTAATTATGAGCCAGATCTATTCTAAAAACATTGCATGTATGTATATACATATATATGTGCACATACTTTTATGTATATGTGCATGTAATTGGGAAATTACATTTTTGTAGCCTATCTGTAGCATGTGTTTTTCTTAATTATAAATCATGGACATCTATGTTGATGAGTTCAGAATCATCTACAACACAATTCATAATGTTACATAGACTTTCATCCCACAGATATAATTTAATTATACAGTAACATTTTATGGTTTTCAATTAATCACTTATTTAGTAGTGATGTAATAAACACATTGGACCTTCAAAATCAACACATTTCCTTTGTATATTTATGAAAAGCTTCTGGTAATGGAATTTTTCAAAATATATATGTATATTTTTAAAGCTATTTGTAAATGTGGTCAATTACTCTCTAGAGAAGTTGTACTAATTTAAACTCCTGTCTACAGTTTGAGAGTGTGTACTTCTCCAGTTATTTCCACCTTTAGATAAAGTGATTTTTTTATATCATCATATTTAATTGAGGAATAGAGGAATCTGATTGTTGTATTTTTTCATTGACTGTAAAATTAATACAGGAGAGCAGATGTATTACAGGATGTGTACAGGATGTGGCCCAAGCAGTTGAGCCCATGCTTCCCACATGGTAGGTCCTGGTTCAGAACCCAGTGCCTCCTAAAAAACAAAAAACAAACAACAAGGAAACAAATGAAAAAATCATATAGGGGAGCTGCTGTCCCTCTGTGGTTGAGTGCCGGCTTCCCACATATGAGGCCCTGGGTTCAATCCCCAGCCCCTGTACTTCAAAAAATTAAATAAATAAATAAATAAATAAACATTCAGGCCCAAGAAATGGATTGGTAGTTCTACCTAATGATGATCTTTTACATGTTCCACTTGTTTGACTCAGAAATACTAAGCATCCTTTTTCTCTGTTACCAACATTTGTGTCTTTACACAAAATGTACAAGAAAGAAAAAAAATCAAACTGAATTTCACTTACAAATTTTTATTATATTCAGTGCTACAAGTAAAATAGTAGCCAGGAATAAGTTCTGTGTTTAAGATCATCAAGTTTACAGAGGTACAGATTTGTGTTTCTGAGCCAGCATGGTCCATTTAATCAGCATCCAGAAATCAGTATTCCAAAGAGGCAGTACACCCACCCCAAGGCACATTTAGTTCCAAGAGGCATTCCTCCAAAGTGTGTGGCACAATCTTCCCAGGGCCTGGCATATTTAGTCAACACCTAAGAGTCATTCCACTCTGGAGCTGGAAATATGGAGCACATCCTTCTCAGGTGGAGAACTTACCTGAACTCTGATTCTCTGCAACATTTCCTGAGCAGTAAACAACAATCTTCTACAGACTAAAGTAAGGGTTAGCTACATAACTGTGGGACCCAGTGCAAAATAATCACACAGAGCTCTTTGTTCAAAAATTGCTACATATTTCAAGAGCACAATAGCAGAGAAGTTAACCAAGCACAAGTCCCTGTAGGTGTGCAGAGTTTGCATGCTCATGAAGCAATCCCTGATCAATCAAATAATGATAGAATGGGATTCAGCTTTTTTATAAATACAATGGAAATAGTATACTTTCCCTATTTAGAAGACTGAATTAAGAGATTTGTGAACATGTCTGAGTTCTTGAGAAAACCAAAATGAGTAATAGCTTACCAGAAATCATTAGAGATTTCTGTCTAGTTGAATAAACTAAAGAATTTTCCCATGTTCAAATTTGTACTGCAAGGTCAAAGACAGACATAGATCACAACCACTTTTCAGAAACCATACTCACATTTCCATGTTTGGGGGCAGAAACTCCCATACACAACAGATTTATTTTTAAATGCTAAATCAACGCTGCACTGCTGTAAGTAACCCAAGATTATTTGGAAACTGGCAGAGGTATTATTCTGCATCTATGTTATGAGAGAGACTGGCTTGTAATTTTCCTTTTTTATAATGGCTTTGCCAGGTTTTGTGCAGAGTTGGGAACTGTTCCACAATTTTTCTATTCTCTGGAATATTTAGTGAAAGATTCATATTATTTTATTTCTTTTGATTGGGGAAAATTTTCTGATGAAGCCTAATGGCCTGGAGTTTTCTTCAAGGGAATGTTTCAATTCAGAGTAAAATTATTTAGTGGGTACAGGATTATTCAGATTTTTTTGATATGATATGTGTGTGTGTTTGGAAAAAGTCAATTCATTAAAATTTTCAAATTCATAGCCAAAAGTATTGTTCATAATATACTCTAATATTTTAACATCTGTAGCATTTATATTAATAAGAAGTTTTCATTCCTGATATTGGTAATTTATAACTCTCCTATACACAAACCTCTTACTTGATCAGTTGACGGATAATTTTAGCTATTTTATTGATATTTTCAAAAATATTAACTTTCTTTGTGTACTCAATTAACTGTTTTTTTCTGTTCCATTAATCTCTACAGTTGGAAGCAAATTATTTGAGAGAAAAGCATTACATAAAATCAAGCTTATTTCAAAGTGCTTTCTTTTCCTTTGTGATATGGATCTGAACTCTTAGCCAGGAGGACATGGTACTGCTGATCTTTAGAATTTTTTTTCTCTGTCTGTGAGAGGCAAAATGCTCTTCCCATTTTCCCAACCTCTTGAATGGATGATGTCTTCTTGTCAGTTTATAAGTCTGTCAGCCCCAGAGGCAACCTGTAATAAGCAAGTGCTTCAAGAGGAAATATATCACAGAATGCTATGCTCACCTAAATGAGTTTCTCTTCTCACTAGGATTCTGACATCTCAAGTAATGGTAGTCTTTCTAGTTCTCCACTACCTTAAAGAAGATTAAAATGATTTCTCTCACTTATCTGCTTGTTCTCAGCACTATGATTGGTCTACAAATGACCAGAAGCTGAACTCAAAATTCAGCTGACTTGACCTATACTTATTAAATACATATTATGAAAATAACTGTATTATTCCCATAAATATGTTCCTTCCCTGAAACAGTGTGTTTTAGTCAGGGTTCTCTAGGGAAAGAGAACTGACAGGAGATAGCTGTAAATAGTATGAGATTTTATAAAATTCCCTCATGTGACTGTGGGGATGCACAAGTCCAAATTCTGCAAAGTAGGCTGCAAAGCAGGGACTCTGATGAAGGTCCAAGGAGATGTTGGCTGTCCAAAGTGGAGCTGGGAATTTTCTCTCTCTGAATGCCTACCTTCCTAGCTTCTCTCTAGGATAAACAATGCTGCAGCATCCTGGCTCTGTGAAGGATATACCAAGTGAAGCAATAATTACCAAAGTAACATGAGTAGAACTTAACACAATATGCATTATGGCCTGCTTCCATGGAGAGAAAACATGTATGGTATTGCAAACTTGGAGCTTAGACCTATAAACTGCAGCACAAGAAACTTGTGCCTTGATTACTATTAGGTTCTGCACCTATATGCCTGATGAATATAATATTTCTTCTCTTATAGATCATAAGCAAAAGGATATTGAACATGGTAAAAGTCTTGGTTAACTTAATTCTTTTTCTAAGTAATTAATTAATATGTCTATACAATAAAGGAATGGCTCTCTAAAGTACTGTCTCTATTTTGGTTGCCTTATGCTTGTCTTGTTGTTGCCTACCCTATCTTTGTGAGATTATCTCTAAGGCAGTGCCTCTCTTCATACCTCTTCTAGCTGTCCTACACATAATTGCTGCCATGGGAATTTGCGTTGACAGTTTATACTAAACCCAACAGGTCTTTCACAATCTGTCCTTAGCATTAACCAACAACATAAAAGAACTCAAGGAAGAATGCTTTTTCCCATCAACTTTGGGAAGATGTAGCCTATGGAGGCACCTGGCCTTTCTCACTTTCATGATCCAGTATGACTTGGCTATGCCCCTTTTTGGATCTGCTTACCACCATTTTCTTTACCCTTCTAGTAGGATCATGTATCTTAAATTCTAAATATATTTATTTCTTCCAGAATCAATGCCTTCTAGAAAGAGATATAAGTCACATGGGGATTTCACCCAGTTCCAATCAACCTCAACCTCAGTAGAATACCCAGAGGGTTTTAAACCCTTGTCAGGCAGGGACTACTCCCCCTAGCCAAGAGGAGGTAGCTACAGAAGAATGACCATTGCCTTTCAGCTCCCCCTTAAGAATAAGCGTGTAAACTCTCTGAAGGGGGAGTTGAGGCAGGATAGCATAGTGAAAGAGGGAAGGCAGCTTGGACTTGGCAGAGAACATGACCAGAAGACCCCACCCAGAAATCTCCTGAGGGGAAGGGTGTTACTAAAAATCAAAGCCAGAAAGATCCCACAAGACCTTGGCCATGAGATTATATTTGGAATTCTTTCTGGGGTGAAAATGAAGCCCCGGTTACCTTCAAACAAAAGTTCTCACCATTGGCCTTCTGAGAGTTAACAGGTGGGACAACCAATGAACAGAACAGCAAATAGCTGGGGTCCCTCCCCAACATTAGGAAAGGGGAAGAAGAACGATTTTTAAAAGGCCTAACCTGGGGCCCCACATGAGCATCTCACCATGCAGCACACCTGCAATACATGTCTCAGATTGTGTTCTGTTTTTCTTTTCTTGTTTCTTAATAAAGTCTTTACTCCCCTGGCAAAAAAATAAAATTAAATAATATGAGAAAGAAAGAAATCACAAAAAAATTCTCAAAGGTCAAATAAAGTTACGTGATATCTTCATAAACACCAATCTAGACTTCTGTATCATGGATAACATCTTTCAGAAATGAAGACAAAATAAAACATTTTCATAAAAACAAAAAGAAAGAATTTATCTCCAGCAAACTTGCCCAGAAAGGTTGAATGTGGTTATTCTTTAGTCTGTACACAGCTAAAGAAGGAAAACTTAAATATGCTTGAAGAAATATAAAGCATATGAAAAAGATAAAATGTAGGTTTAAATATACATATGCATGTATAATTTTTCAAATAAGAAAAACGAGACCTATGGAGGAAGAAAGTTAAATTGGGTTAAAAAATTTAAAAGATAGCATTGTCTGGAAAGTGGTAAAAAGTACTAATGTTTATTAGACTCTCCAGTTAAAAATGCATCTTATGATTTTTTCAGGTAAATTCTAAGAAATAGTAGGAGTAAATATAATTAAAGTGAACAGAAGGAAGCACGGAGTATTTTTTAAAAATTTCTGCACAAACCCAGAGAAATCAGCAAAGAGAAAGGGACGATAGGACAGTTGAGATAAACAGAAAGCAATGTCCTACCTGAAGATTGCATGTCCTACTAAACGGCTGTGGGTGTGGACTATCTGAGTTGCAACAACTGCCTCATCAGGGACTTGAAGACACTTCAGACAGCGAAAGAAGCACCTACACTGACAATGAGCTGGTTGAGCTGGGAGAGGAGCGGTTGGTGCCTTCCATCACCGGCTCCTGGGAACTGATGCAGCATGAGGAGAGTACAAGGAATCCGAGGCCAGGGCCATAGCTCAGATGCAGAGGGCTGCTAGCAGAGCTCAACTTAGGCACAATAGCCTTCCCGCCCAAGGTCAAAATGCAAAAGAGAAGAATCCTTTGACTTCCCCAAATCTTATGAATATGTCAACCGCCTCAGAAGTTCCCTTAGCATCTACCAAATGTTAGCCTCCTCCAGTTGCAGCAAAGTCCTCCTTCAGAAGTCCTATACTGAAGTCCTCCACTCCCGTACTTCCCCCAGAGAGTGAGGGGAGGGCATTGAGGAACAGGAGAACACCCCGAAATCCGGCCTGGACAAAGTGAAAATATTTGAGAAGAGGGATCACAAGGCAAGATTACAGAGAATGCAAGAGGGCCAAGAAGCCCAGAATGCAAGGTTGAAATTTCCCAGAAGCATCCAGCTTACTACGCAGTTCCCATCAAAACACACATGCCAGACCCTGGCATGCCCCAATCTAGGAGTTCCAGAGCCCCTGAGCCACAGAAAGCACCTTCCAGACTCTGTCAGGACACCAGAGGAAGTTAGGACAGCGACGCCAAGGCGGAAAAATACCGCCAGCCCCTGCCCGGACCTTCAAGGCACGGGGGTTCTGGCGAGGCCACCCCATTCCCGGATACAGAATACAAGTGTCTTGAGAATTGCCTCTTCCGTGCCCTCCGGCCACTGTGTCGGAATAGCTCCCCTGCCAAAGCACAGAGATGGTTCTTTTCCAGGTAAAATGCATTGCAGAGATGAAGCTAGGGCATGACTTCATGTTCTTTTCGTCTGGAACAGGGCGGGAGGCAGGCAAAACAAATTATGAACTGTAGACTCTATTTGTGAGACTGGGTTAAAGGAGTTTCTCTTTCTGCTCAGAATTAAGAGACACACTGTAGTCTGCCACTTTTACTTGCTTCAGTGGATGGAAATTTGTATTAATTCTGTTTTCATCTATTTAACACGTACTAAGATGAGATCACTATTTTTCTTCATTAACAGCTGCTTTTAAAGACTGTTTCAGTTGAGGCAGAATGCGAAAAAATAGAGCAGTGAAAAATACTGTTGGATCCAATTGAATTCAAAGAAGTACTTTATTACAGCTCTCTAAGTGCCTTTCATGAGAAATGTCTCAAAATTTTCTTCCTCCTAAGCTTTATGCAAAGCCGTAATGGACTAAAAATTATTTTGACTAAATTTTTTTACCAGTTTAATACCTAATGTTTTTCCTTGCACAGGATTATCTTTCAAGGAATTTGTGTAATAGTTTACCATAAACTCAGACTCTGTATGTAATAGATATACTTGAGAGTTTGGCTATAAATACTAAATAGCTTGAACACCAAGAATTTGGGATAGAAATCTTTTGTCTGTTTAAAACCATATGCTCCACAAAAGCAAATACTCAAGAAAAATATATGTTTTCTTCCCAAAAGTGTGTGAATTGACAAAAGTTAGTTTTATAACTTAATAAAAAGGAGTACTCTGCAGTCAATAATTTGCTTTGAGGTGGACTTCTACACTACTCCCTCTTTTTACATGGAACTTTTATTTCAATTATTCATCATAAAAGCAAGACATTCTTATCATTAAACATTGGAAAATGCAGACTTATAAAGAAGATAATAAACATTACCTATAAACCCCTCCAAAAAACACACCAAAAACAAATAATAAAATGATGTATTTAAACCAAAACCTAATAGGTAAACATAAACAGGAATTCAATTAAGAACAAAATTTGACAGATTGGGTGAGAAAACCACACTACATGTTGTTTATAGAGACAAATTTTAAATATAAAATACAGAAATATTGAAAAATAATAGGATTAACAGAGATAATCCATGTGTGTCCATTGGGCAGTTTGATGTAATTATTATTAATTCCAAAAATATAATTGGATCATGCTTTTAAACTGATCTGTTAATCTGGGCATGATTAAGTTATGATTAGGGCATTGACTGGGCCACGTGAGTAGGTTGTTGAGCCCCACCGCTTGGTGGATGGGGAACCAAATATAAAAGGCAAGGCAAAGAACAGAGTAGAAGCAGTCTTTTGAGAAACAGTTTTCATGTTGGAAAGAAGGCCTCAGGAGAAGAAAAGCTAGCCGTTTGACTGATCATCTACAGCTGACCTTGTGGAGGAAACAGGAGCTAAGCCGGGAGAGAAATGCAGCCCTGGGAAGAGAGGAACCCCAGAAGACTGAACCCTGGCAAACGCCTGCAGCTGTCTTGCTCTAACACGAGGCAATGGACTGTGGTGAGAGAAGAAACATAACGCTTTATGGCCTGGTATCTGTGGACTTCTACCGCAAATAAACACCTTTTGTAAAGACCAAGCCATTTTTGGTATTTCACATTAGCACCCCTTTGGCTGACTAATACACCATGTAAATTCAAATTAAGGGAAACTTGTATTTGTGTGCTTATATCAGGTAATATCAGGCTTTAAAGCAACAACTTATAAGGAGGTGTTTCATGAAGACAAATGTTCAGTATGCCAGCAAGATATACAATTCTAAATTTTGATGCACCTCATGACAAAGATGGATATATATATGTGTGGGTGTGTGTGCATAACAAAATTGACAGAACAAAAGATGAAGAAGATAAATACCTAATCATCATAGTGGTTATTTCTCTTGTAATAACACTTCTCTTGTAATAACTAGATAGAAACACTTCTCTTGTAATAACTATATAGAAAAGCCAATGAACTTACTAAGGATGTATAAGTTTTGTAAAATAAAATCATCAGTTATCTAATTGATTTATATTTAATATTCTTAACATAAAAGCCAGCAGTCAACAACTGCAGAATATTTTCTGTAAATATGCATGAAACCTTTACCAAAATTAGCCATAGGCTGGGCAATTTGAAAAAAGCTCAATGAAAGGCAAATGATTGAAACAATATAGAGGTATAGAGAATATTAGTTGAACCGAGTAGAATTAAACTAGGAATCAATGACAAAAAGGTAATGACAAAATCCCTGATTGTTTGAAATTTAAGCAATACACACCTCTATGAAATTGACAATAGAACTCAAAATGGAAATTAGAAATATTTTAATTGAATGATAGTGAAACCTTAAAATTACATAGCCACAAATAGTACAAAAAAAAGAAAAATGCAGTCAAATATCTCTCATAAACTTACACACAAAAATCCTCAACTAAATATTAGTAACTCTATTGATAAAGTGTGAAAAAAATTATAAATCATGACCAAATGGGATACATTTCAGGGACATAGTGACGATTTGACATTCAAAAATCCATAAATGTTATCCTACATACAAATAGGCTAAGAAAAAAAAACAACAACATACAATCATCAATTGATGCAGAAAAAGTATTTGACAAATCCAGCACCCATTTATGACAAAAGCTTTTAGGAAATTAAGAACAGAGGGTTTCTGTCTCAACTTGATAAAGAAATGCTGCAAAAACTTTTAGGTCACAATATATTTATTGGTGCATGACTGAATGCTTTTCCCTTAAGATTGGGAACAAAGCAAAGATGACTACTTTTTCTATGAAACATGATGTTTGTACTTTCAATAAGACAAGAAAATGAAATGAAAACCATACAGATTGGAAGGGAAGAAGTAAAACTTTCCCCATTTACAGTTGACTTCATGGTCAAAGTACAAAAGCAAAGATATCTACAAAAATCTAGAAAAAAATAAGTGAGTTCAACAAGTATGAAGCCTATAGATACCATATAAATATACAAAACTCAATTGTATGCATATATACTAGAAATGAACATGTGGGCAAAATTTAATGAAAAAAACAAATAACATAATTTATCATAAAGACTTAAGAATACAGGACAAGGATATTATAAAATTCTGTATGAAAATACAATTGAAAATTTAGTGCAAATGAACTAATTCATAGGAAACACAAATTTTCAAAACTAACAAATTAACACCATAATATACCGCTATATGTTCACTAGGATGGCTAAAATTAAAAAGATTAGCCATACCAATTTTGGCAAGAGTTTGGAACAATTGGAATTCTCAGATATTGCTGAAGAGGGCAAAATGGAAAATACTTTGACAGTTTTCTAAAGAGTTTAATATAGACTTATATATGACCAGAAACCCAACTTCTATGTATTTGCAAAACAAATGTGAAAACATATGTTCACACAACAATTTTAAATGATTTTTTATAACAGCTTTATTCATAATAATTCCAAACAGGAAATGAATCAAATGTCCTTCCTCAGATGAATAAATAAGCATATAATATTTTCCACATAATGAAATAATAGCCAACAATACAAAGAAAAATCTACTAACACACACACCAACCTGGAAGAAATCTCAAAATCATTATGTTAAGTGAAAGGAGCCAGACACTAAAGACTACATGATCTATGATATAATTTATAGGAAATTCTAGGAAGGGTAAAACTATAGGGAAAAAGAGCAGATAAGTGATTACCAGGGCTTGGTGAATGGGGCTCACTGGAAAGATGTCTGAGGGAAATTTCTAGGGTGATGGAAATATTCTGTGTCAACATTTTGGAGTGTTTGTATGAAATTTTCAAAATTTGTGGAAGTGAAGTATGCAGTTAAAATTAGTCAATTATGTGTTAAGAAAGTATGAGAAAAGAAGCAATTTATGCCCAAAGCATGAAGAATAAAGAAATAGTAAAAACAAGAGATGGAATCAATAAAATAAAAAACAAGAAAACAGTTGAGAAAATCAATACAAGTAAAATCTGTTTCTTTAAGTATATTAATAAAATTGACAAATCAGATCAGCAAAAATAATAAATAAACAAAATTATCAAGATCAATACAGATTATGTAGATATGAATATGACAATAGGTAATATTATGAAGGTCTTTCAACATTACAATTGACAACTAAGTTGAAATGGGCCAGATCCTCAAAGGAGAAAACTAGAAAAGATAACTAGAGATTGGTAACCTATATAACCCTATGTCTATTAAATAAATTGATTTTTATGTAAAAACATTTCCACATACAAAACTCTAGACATAAATAAATTTACTGGTGAATTCTAGCAAAAATTTAAGGAAGAAATAATATCAATCCTACACAAACTCTTGTTTAAATGAAGAGAAGGAGTGAATACACACCAACCTATTCTATGAGACCAAAACCAGAAAAAGAGATTAGAGGCATACCTTGTTTTATTGCACTTCACTTTATTGAGATTCACAGATATTGCACTTTTTATAATTTGAAGATTGTGGTATCCCTGTTTTAAGCAAGTCTATTACAACCATTTTTCCAATTTTTTTCCCACTTTTTGCCCACTTTGGAATCTTTGTTGCATTTTGGTAATTCTAGCAATATTTAAAACTTTCACATCATTATATATGTTATAGTCATCTGAGATTAGTGATCTTTAATGTTACTATTGTAATTGTTTTTGGTGTACCACAAACCGCACCCATACAAGACGGCAAACATAATCGATAAATTTGCACGTATTCTGACTGCTCCACTGACTGACCATTCACCCATCTCTCTCCCTTCCCTTGGTCCTCCCTACTCCCTGAGACATAACAATATTGAAATTGGGCCAGTTAATCACCCTTCAGTGGTCTCTAAGAGTTCAAGCGAAAGGAAGAGTCCCAAGTTTCTTACTTTAAATCAAAAGCTAGAAATGATTAAGCTTAGCAAGGAAGGCAGGTTGAAAGCCAAGAGAGGCAGAAATTGAGGCCTCTTGCACCAAAGAGTTGGCCAAGCTGTGAATACAAAGGAAAAGTTCTTGAAGGAAATTAAAAGTGCTACTGTGGTGAACACACAAATGTTAAGGAAGCAAACCAGTATTCTTGCTGATATGAAGAAAGTTTCTCTGGACTGGATAGAAGATCAAGCCAGCCACAACATTCCCTTATGCCAAAGCCTAATCCAAAGCAAGGCCATAACTCGCTCCAATGCTATGAAGACTGAAAAAGCTGCAGAAGAAAAGTTTGAAGCTAGCAGGTTAGTTCATGGGATTTAAGAAAAGAAGTCAGGTCCATAACAAAAAGTTCAAGCTGAAGCAACAAATGATGATGTAGAAACTGTAGTAAATTATCCAGAAGATGTAATATAATGGATGAAGTTGGATACACTAACCAACAGATTTTCAATGTAGATGAAACAGCCTTGTTTTGGAAGATGATGCCCTCTGGGACTTTTCATAGCTAGAGAGGAGTCAGTACCTGGATTCAAAGTTTCAAAAGACATGATGCCATAAGAGCATTGCCACCACTGCACTTTCAACCTCATACCCACAAATCCCATGTTCACCTGGTCCTTCTCCCTTCTCTCCCCCCAGTATCCTGGGTATTCTAACCTGCCCTTCCTAATCTACCCACCTGCTGACCCTGCACCACCAAACCCAGTAATATCACTACCCACCTGTCCTATCCCTTCCATATGCAACTATACTCTATCACTTTACCATAGATTATGCCCCTTTGGATGTCTTACAGTGATAGACACAGGACATGGTAAATATCATAAAAAATTATTAAATTGTACAGTTTAAAATGCAAACCATACTGTAAACCATTGTCAATGTTTATTAGCTATGTTTCACTCTCTATATAACAGTTATAACAATGCTACTATCCATATACAAAAAGGTTATAATATGGGGTGAGGAAAGCGGGAGGAGGTTAGGTATATGGGAGTCTCTAGTATTCTGTGTGTGACTTTGCTGTGACCTAAAACTTCCTTGAAAATTAAATGAAAATTTGGGAGTCACTGAGCAGTGAATGGGGGAAGGTGCCATGGTACAGACTGGACACCTGATAATGCAGTGATAAAAGGAAAAATGCCAAAAAAATTTTTTTTTAATTTTTTTGTTTTTTTTTTCCCATTTTTTAAATATCCCAATCCTTTAATTTAATTTTATTTTCATTGTTTTTTTTTAATTTTCATGTATTTTATCTCTTACATTTAAACTTATCATTATTATTTCATTTTCCTATTGTATTTGGCTATTATGTGGGCTTCATCTTTAAGGAAACTTTGGATCACAGAAGGGATACAATGGGGGCAGAAGAGGATCATTGTTGCAGGGTGTCAGGGATGGGGGTTTCATGATAGGAAGTTCACCTGAATATACATAAAAGATATATAAAATTGTTCAAAGGATCAAGGGGTGGAGCATGGTCACAGTGGGTGAAGAATCATTCAATCAATGAGAGAATACTGAATTCCCAGCCTGGAGAGCACTGCCACATTCTCCAAGGGAGCAGCAACAGTCCACCAAGTGCATGGGCAGTGTCTGGCTAAGGAGGATGGTCCACTGATGGGTTCTTGTTATTGATGACTAGCCTTAGGAGTCTTTCTCTTGAAATTCAAACTTAGCCTATTGTTATGGGGTGCCTAAGGGTTGCCACCTGAGAGCCTCCTTATTGCTCAAATTTGGCCTCTCTCTAAGCCAAACCCAGCATATGAATGCATTACCTTCCCCCCAGCATGGGACATGACTCCTGGGGATGAGCTTCCCTGACAATGAGGGATTAATACCAAATGCCAACTGGCAGTACGACTGGAAAAAGACCTTGAATAAAAAGGGGAAAAGGTAAAGAAAGATGAGTTCATATGGCTAAGAGACTTCAAAGAGAGTCAGGAGGTCAACCCAGAGGTAACAGTTATGCACACCTAAGTAGGATCTCATAGAACACAAAGGTGGATATCACCCCACTCAAAGGGGCTCCTGAGGGCTCTGGAGACACCCAGGTCCTACATAAGGGTGGATAGCTCCAGAGATTGATGCTTATTCAGTGGGATATATTTTGGAATCTGTGCTCCTGAGAGTGACAGAGTTGGACTCAAATAAGTCCTCCCCACACATGGTCCATCAGTCCCTTCTAGTCAAACCTATATGTGGTGCTGGAATTTGTAGGTGTACTTCCAGAGACTGGAGCCTTTGGCCTACCCATGTCCTAGCTGTGCCTGGAATCTCAGTGGAGCTGCAACTTTTACTCTACAGCACAATGAACTCACCCAATACACCTGGGAGGAAGATGACGATGGGCAACAGCCATCCCAGGGAATGGAGGGAGTCTGCAGCTGCAGGCAGGATAATCCCATCCATATTATCCATGGGATATAAGCTCCCTCTCACTTGGAGGTGGAGTGGACATCACCACCCCAGATCCTCAGGATTGGGGGAAGAGCTATGGACTAGAGTGGACTTACTGGTATTCTGTTGTAGACATATTGTGACTTAAGCAATGGAAGAAATTAGAACACTGATGTGGATGGAGCCAGTGGCCACAGGATGCTCTTGGGGCAGGGAGAGGGATAAAGAGTTGTAATACAGGGACTTTTTCGGGACTTGGGAATTATCCTGAGTGATATTCCAATGACAGGTATAGGCCATTTTACATCAGCAGATAACATGCAGAACTGTGTGGGAGAGAGTGTGGTCTAAAATGTGAACTACAGTCCATGCTTAGTGGCAAAGCCCCAGGATGTGTATATCCATTGCAGGTGATGTGCCACACTATTGAAAGATGCTTATGTGTGAGGTTGTGGGAGGTTTGGGAGGTGGGGAACATGGGAATCCCTATAATTCTTGTGTAACATTAATGTAATCTAAGCATCTTTTAAAATATTTTTTAAAAAGACATGCTGTCTATCTTGTTAGAGGCTAATGCAGCTATTGACTTGAATTAGAATCTAATGCTCAGTTAGCATTCTGAAAACCAAGGGCCCTTAAGAATTTTGTTAAATCTTCTCTGCCTGTGCTCTATAAATGAAGCAACAGAGCCTGGAGGACAGCACATCTGTTTTCAACATGGTTTACTGAATATTTGAAGCCCACAGCTGAGACCAGCTGCTCAGAATAAAAGATTCCTTTTAAATATTTTTGCTGTGGTCACCCAAGAGCGCTTTTTGATGAGGAACAATGAAATGAATATTGTTTTCATGCCTGCTAACACAACACCCATTGTGCAGCCCATGGATCAATTCAAATTTTAAGTCTCATTATTAAAGAAATATTTTTCATAAGGCTATAGCTACCATAGATAGCTCTCTGATGAATCTGGGAAAAGTAAATAAAAAACTTTTTGGAAAGGATTCAGTATTCTAGATGACATTAAGAACATTCATGATTCATGGGAAGAGGTCAAAATATCAACATGAAGAGGAATTTGGAAGAAGTTCATTCCAACCTTCATGGATGACTTTGAGGGATTCAAGACTTAAGTGGAAGAAGTAACTGCACATGTGATAAAAATAGCAAGGGAAATAGAATTAGAAGAGAATCCAGAACATGTGACTGAATTGCTGTAATCTAATGATAAAATTAGAATATCTGAGGAGTTGCTTCTTATAGATGAGCAAAGAAAGTGGTGTCTTGGGATGGAATCTGCTCCTGGTGAAAACACTGTGAACATTGTTGAAATGACAACAAAGGATTTAGAATATGATATCAACTTAGTTAATAAAGCAGCAGCTTTGTGAGAGGAGTGACTCCAATTTTGAAAGAAATTCTACTGTGGGTAAAATGCTATCAAACAGAGAAATTATTCATGAAAGGAAGAGTCAATTGATGTGGCAAATTTTATTGTTGTCTTATTTTAAGAAATTTCTACAGCCATCTCAGCTTTCAGCACCAACACCCCAATCAGTCAACAGCCATCAACATCCAGGCAAGAACCTCCACCATTAAAAAGATGTCTCACTGAAGGCTTAGAAAATTATTAGCACTCTATTACCAAAAAAGTATTTTTAATAAAGGCTTATGCATTGTGTTTAGACATAATCCTATTGCAACAGACTGCATTATAGTGAAAATATAACTTTTATATGCACTGAGAAACCAAAAAATTCTTGTGATTCTCTTTATTGTGATATTTGCTTTATTGTGGTTTAGATCCAACCCCACAATGTTTCTAAAGTATGCCTGTACAAATAAGAATACAGATTATCTTCATGAACATAGATGAGAACATTCTCAACAATATTTTAATATATTGAATCCTAATATGTAGAAATATATAAATAAAATAAGTATAAATAAAAGATTATACATTTTGAGTAAGTGTGGGTTATCCCAAATGTACACAATATATTTACCAGACTAAAAATAAGTAATTTATGACCTTTTCAAAAGATGCAGAAACAAAACAAAAATTTCAAAAATCCAAAATCATTTCTAACAATGATATCTTAGTATTATGGGAATCTTCAAAAACCCCTTCTCCTATTTTTTTATATAATAGTAAAAACTGAATGTTTCCCCCCTAAGATTAGGATAACTCACAGATATCTACTCTTCCCACATCGATTAAAAGTTTACTGAAATTTCTAGCCATTGCAACAGGGAAAGCAAAAGAAATAAAAGGCATCCAGACAAGAAGGGAAGAATAAATCTCTTTATTTGCAGATGTCATGATTATCTGTCTAGAAAATCCTACAAAATATATTTAAAAATCTAGAATTAATATAGGAGTTTAGCAAAATTTGAGGACAGAAGTTCAATATCAAAATGACAAATGTATTCCTATATGATAGAAATGAATAATTAGAAACTGAAATATTAAAAAATACCATTTATAATGTCAACAAATTATGAAATACATAAAGACACATTTGATAAAATATTTACCAGACTAAATCCCATGAGGTATTGCTAAATGATATTTTAAAAGATGACATGAATAAATTGCAATATATACTTTGTTCACTAATCATAGCACTCTATCAGTTCACCCCAAATTGACGTATAGATTCAACACAATTTCAATTAAAAAATCAGGTGGCAGTTTTGTAGAAGTTGAATATGTTGTTTCTAAAATGCATATGAAACACCAAGATATATACAATGAACAGGAACAGTATTACAATAGAACAAATATGGAGGAATAACACTATCGGATTTCAAGACTAATTATAAACTAAAGTAATCAATACATTATAGTATTGATTGGCATGGAGATAGACAAATAGATAAATGTAGGAGAACAAAATTCTAGAAATAGACCCAAACCTTTATGTGCAAATGTAAAAAAAAAAAAAAAAATGTAAGTGCAATGACAATTCAGTTAAGAATGGTCTTTTTAAAAAAATGGTGCTGTTACAATTTTATACCCATATGCAAAAAGAAAAAAAAAAAAAAAGTAACTCAATGCAATGGCTTAACAACATGATTTAATTGGCTCATGGTTTCAGAGGCTAGAAGGCTCTGGGGACAGTATCTTCTGGCTGGCAGGCAATCTTTGGGGTTCTTTGGTTATTCCATTACATGGCAATGCACATGGCAGCAACTTCTTTCTCTTTTGGGTTCCATTGACTTACAGCTTCTGGCTGTTCCCTGTGGTTTTCTCCTTTTGTATCCAGTTTCCTATGCTTATAAAGTCTTCAACTGTCCTAGCCATTAGGCAAAACCTCATTCATTTTGGGCACACCCTTAACTAAAAGCATCCAAAAAGGTCCTACTTACAAATGGGTTCACATCCAGAGGACCAGCAGGGTTTGGGAACTGAATATGCTTTTTGCAGGTGACATGATTCAATCCCTATCACTGTGCATTATAAAAACAAATAACTTACAATGAATCATAAATTTAAAATGGGAATCTAAATTTTTAAAACTTGCTTAAAAATATAGGAGAAAGTTTTTCTGATGCTAGGTTAGAAAATAAATTATTAAATACAAAACCTAAACCTCAAACTATGAAAAAAAAAAAGATAAACTAGATTTCATCAGACTTTAGAACTTCTGTTCTTTGAATGGCACAGGTAAGAGAATGAGAAGATAAGCCACAGACCAGGAGAAAATATTTGCAACTCACATATATGATAAATGACTTGTATCCAGAATATTTTTAGAACTGTTAAAATGCAATAATAATATATCAAAAAACTGTCACCAAAAACGAGACTATCTCCAAAGATGATATCTGAATATCAATAAGCATATGAAAGGTCATTAGGGAGATGCAAATTGAAACCGTGATGAGATAAGTATTGCCTTCCATTAGAAAATCTAAAGTTAAAAAGTCTGAATATAACAAATATTGATAAAAATGTAGAACATTTGGAAATATCACACACTGCTGGTGTTCCCACCCAAAAATAATGACCACTTTGAAAAACTGTTTAGCAGTTTCTTAAAATGTTAAACCTATCAAATGACCCTCCAATGTCACACTAGATAATAACCCAAGAGAACTGAAATCATATATCCATGCAAAGAATCATATGTGAATACTCATAGCAGCTTTATTTGTAATAGGTCAAAACTGGAAACAACCCAAATATCCATCAACAGGTGAATGGGTATACAAATTGTGGCATACCCCCACAATGGAATGTTATTTAGTAATAAAAAGTTATGGAATGGTGATATATACAACAACATGGATAAATCTCAAAGGGAATACACTGAGTGAAAGAAGGCAGATAAACATAAATGCTTGGATCCCATTTATAGAAGTTTCAGAAAATATAACAAATGCACTGTGGCAGAAAATAAATCATGTTTTCCTGGAGAATTAGGGGTGGGGATTGTGGCTGGAAAAGGCAGAAGGAAGAAATACAGTAGAATGAGAACAATTTGTAGTGGTGACAAATATATCTAGTATCCTGATTCTTAGTGTATACATGTCAAGAATTTAAAATAATTTATTTAAAAATGTAAAGTTTATTTTATGCCAATTATATCTCAGCAAAGTTGTTTAAAAAAGACTCATTTGAAAAATGGCAAAGGACTTTAAGAGACACTTCAAAATATAGATTATCCAAATGAGCAGTTATCATATGAAAAAGTGTTCCACTTCAATTACCAAGAAATGGTGGAAACACAGGCAAATGTAATCCATGTCCTTAGAAGTCAGGATAAAGGTTACTCTTCAGGATGAAGATGTAGTCATTGGCAGGAGAAACAAGGAATCTCCTTGTGTGCTAGTAATATTCTATTCATTGAAGAGAATTTTGGTTAAGCTGGAGTGTTCCCTTTCATAATTCATGAAACAGTATCTTTAGTATTTGCCCACTTCATAGGTATGCTATTTTTTTAATAAAAAAAGATTATTGAAAATCCATGAATAAAAATAACTACTGAAATACCTGAGGAGCTATTCACCTGACAATATTCATTCTTGCTTTAGGTGTTTGAAGTGATCTTTTGCAATTTGGAGCTTAGAGAATGTTAACCTCTGTCACATTCTTTGTTAAGAAAGTAGTAAGATGGGTATTGTCTTAGTTAAATGTTTGGCAATAGATAATTATGACCTACCTGAGATGTTCACTGTGTCTATTCCTTTCTTTAAAGAACAATACTACAATAATTGCTAAGAATGTCAAGATGAGATAAAAAACAATTAAATACAGAGCCAGTCAAATAAAGCCGAATGTTGTTCATCCAAACTCTAGCAACATTTGTCTCTTGGATTTAATCATAACATTGACTTGTATGTGCCATATGCCTTACTGTAGAACTGATTTTGATCAAAAATTTGGGTTTGATGTGGTTGGTGGCTTGACCCGCTCTTTCCCCTGAAATGATCCAAGATTCTGCTTCTGATTACATTATGTAATTTTAGCCCAGCAAGTTATTTGTTCAATAAGAGATTTTGAATTCAATGAAAATTATAAGTTTTTGCATTAAAAATCATTATAATGGGAAAGTTATGTTGTTCATGGATATCCATGTGGATTTATAGGATTGGGGATACAGTTATGGCACAATGGTTCCTTTTGTGAACAGATCAAAAGGATCTGCTGTTCCCTTCCCTATCCCTTCCCCCAGTTCCATGGATGGTCCAAAACATCCCCCTAACCTACCACCTTGTCAAGCTTGCACCACCCAACACAATAGTATCACTACACCACTGTCTTGTCCCTTCACTGCACAGCTACTCACTTTCACTTTATCATAGATTTCGGACGTATGGACTTTGGCTCACAACCTGATTTTCTCTATTTCCTGTAAACCAATCTTCCTGATTCTAGCACTCTGAATCAGCTAGATTTGCTTAGTTCATATCAGAGAAGTCATGTAATAGTTGTTCTTCAATGCCTGGCTTGCTTCACTCAATATAAGGCCCTTAAGTTTCATCCATGTTATCCCATGTGTGAATACTGTATTCCTTTTTACAGCTGAGTAATATTCCATTGTATGTATATACCACATTTTGTTTATGCATTCATCTGTTGATGGGCATTTGGGTTGATTCCAACTTTTGGTCATAGTGAATAATGCCGTTATCAACATTGGTGTGCATATATCTGTTTGGGTCCTTGCTTTCAATTCTTCTGGGTACATAGCCAGCAGTGAAATTGCTGAATCATAGGTTAGATCTATAGTTAGTTTTTTTGAGGAATGGCCAAGCTGTCCTCCACAAGATCTGGACCATTCTACATTCCCACCAGCAGTGGATGAGAGTTCCCATTCCTCCACATCCTCTCTAACACTTGTAGTCCTCTAATTTTTAAGTGGCTACCAGTATAATGGTTGTAAGAGACTATCTCATTGTAGTTTTGATTTGCATTTCCCTAATAGCTAGAGATGTTGATTGTCTTTTCATGTGCTTTTTAGCCTTTTGTATTTCTTCTTTGGAGAAATATCTGTTCAAATCTTTTGCCCATTTTTTAAAATGGGTTGTTTGTCCTTTTATTTTTCAGATATAAGAGTTCTTTATATATGCTGGATTTGAAGCTCCAATAAGATATATGATTACCAAATATTTTCTCCCATTGGGTAGGCTGTCTTTTCACTCTCTTGACAAACTCCTTTGAGGTGCAAAATGTTTTAATTTTGAAGACATCCCACTCATCCATTTTTTTCTTTCACTGCTGGTGCTTTGGGTGTGAATTTCATGAAACCATTTCCCATTACAATGTCCTGTAGATGCTTCCCTACATTATTTTCCAAAGGCTTTATCGTCTTGGCTTTTATGTTTAGATCTTTCATACATCTTGAGTTGATTTTTGTATAAGGTGTGAGATAGTGTTCCTCTTTCATTCTTTTGGATATAGATGTCCAGTTCTTGAAGCACCATTTGTTGAAGAGTCCACTCTCTCCCAGTTGAGTGGACTTGGTGGCCTTGTCAAACATCAGAGGACATTATATGTGAGAATATATATCAAAACTC
This sequence comes from Cabassous unicinctus, assembly GCA_029593785.1. Classification (NCBI taxonomy): domain Eukaryota; kingdom Metazoa; phylum Chordata; class Mammalia; order Cingulata; family Chlamyphoridae; genus Cabassous; species Cabassous unicinctus. The sequence continues at coordinate 26,021 of JAQZBX010028887.1, forward strand.
TCAATCCAGTTCCATTGGTCAGTGTGTCTATCCTTGTGCCAATACCATGCACTTTTGACCACTGTAGCTTTATATTTTAAAGTTAAGTAGAGATTCCTCTAATTTCATTTTTCTTTTTCAATATGTCTTTGGCTATTTGAGGCCACTTGCCCTTACAAATAAATTTCATAGTTTTTCCAGTTCATTAAAAAATGATGTGTTGATTTTTAATGGAATTGCATTAAATCTCTACATTAGTTTGGGTGGGATAGACATTTTAATAATGTTTAGTCTGCCTACCCATGAACAGGGAACATTCTTCCATTTATTTAATTCTTCTTTGATTTCCTTTAACAGTGTTGTGTAGTTTTCTGTGTATAAGTCATTTATTTACAGCTTTAGTTAAAATTTTTCCTAGGGGTTTGATTTTTTTAGTTACTGTTGTAAATGGTATATTTTTCTTGATTTCTTCCTCAGCTTGCTCATTATTGCTGTACAGAAATGCTGATTTTTGCACAGTGATCTTATAACCTGCAACTTTGCTGAACTCATTTATAAGTTCTAGAAATTTGTTGTAGATTTCTCAAGGCTTTCTAGGTATAGGATTTCGCCATCTGCAAAGAGTGAAATTTTTACTTCTTCCCTTTCAATTAGAATGTTTTTATATCTTTTTCTTCCCAAAGTGCTCGAGGAAGTACTTCTCACACAATGTTAAATAGGAGCAATTATAGTGGGCATCCTTTTCTTTTTCCCAAATTTAGAGGGAAAGCTTTTAGGATTTCACCATTGTATATGATGTCAGTTGTGGGTTTTATTGTGTGCAGAAAGTTTCTTTCTGTTCCTATCTTTTGCAGTGTTTTTATCAGGAAAGAGTGCTGTATTTTGTCAAATGCTTTTTGTATGTCTATAGAGATGATTATGTGATTTTTGTCTTTCAATCGGTTAATGTAGTGTATTACATTGATTGATTTTCTTATATTGAAACATCCTTGTATACCTGGGATGAAAGACTCTTGGTCATGGTGTGTAATTTGATTGATGTGTTGTTGAATACCATTAGCAAGGGTTTTGTTGAGGATTTTAGCATCTAGGTTCATTAGAGAGAATGGTCTGTAATTTTCCTTTCTTCTGGCATCTTTGGTTGGCTTGGGTAATAGGGTAATGTTGGCATCATAGAATGAGTTAGGCAATGTTTCTTCTACTTTTATTTTTGGGAATAGTTCAAGCAGAATTGGTATTATTTCTTTCCAGAATGATTGATAGAATTCACCTGTGAAACCATACGGTCCTGGGCTCTTCTTAGTGGGGAGGTTTTTGATGACTGATTCTATCTCTTTATTTGTGATTGTTCTGTTGAGTTCATCAATTTCTTATTTTGTCAATGTAGGCCACTTGTGTGTTTCTAGAAATTTGTCCATTTCCTCTAAATTATCCTTCTTGTTGGCAAATACTTTTTCAAAGTATCCTTTTATGATATTCTTTATTTCTGTTGGGTCAGTGATGATATCCCCTTCCTCATTCTTATGTTGTGTATTTGATCTTCCCTCTTGTTTTTTTTTTCTTTTTGTTAATCGAGCTAAGAGTTTGTC
>JAQZBX010028888.1:0-27586 GCA_029593785.1 Cabassous unicinctus
ATACAGTAGCTATATGTGGCTATTTAAATTTAAACTTATATTAATTTTTTTTTTTTTTTTTTAAAGATTTATTTATTTTATTTATTTATCCCCCCCTTGCTGCTTGTGCTGCTGTGTCCATTTGCTGCATGTCTTCTCCGTGTCTGCTTATCTCCCCCTTGCTGTGAGGTCTTGCCGCATCAGCCCACAGCGCCGCGCTCGAGCCCGCCTGCCCTCAAAGGAGGCGCCAAGAAGCGAACCGGGGCCTCTCATATGGTAAACGGGTGCTCTATCCATTGCGTCACACCCGCTTCCTGCTGTGAGGTTGCTGCATCCGCCCGCCTCACCGCTCAGGCCGGCGTGCCCTCACAAGGAGGCCTCGGGACGCGAACCCGGGCCTCCCATATGGTAAACGGGGGCTCTATCCACTGAGCCACACCCGCTTCCTAAACTTATATTAATTTAAATTAAATAAAATTTAAAATTTGGTTGCTCATTCACACTTTCCAAGGGATCAGATGGTCCCATGGGGCTTGTGGCTACCAGGGGATGGTGTCGACATAGAACATGCTTGGCAAACTGCAGTCCGTGAGCCTGTTTGTTTTTCCCTTAATTGGATTTTCTCTTTGTTTATTTTTTTTTTTAATTGTTGTAAAATACACATAACAAAATTTACCATTTTACCATGTTAAAGTGTGCGATTCAGTGGCATTTAGTATATTCACAATATTGTGCAATCACCACCTCTATCTAGTTCCAAATCATTTCCATCTCTCCAAAATAAAACCTTGTACCCATTAAGCAATCACTCCCCATTCTTCCCTGCCCTCAACCCCTGGCAATTACTAATCTGTTCTCTGTCTCTGTGGTTTTGCCTATTCTGGATAGTCCATATCAATGGAATCATACAATATATGATCTTTTGTGTATGGCTTTTTTTACTTAGCATAGTGTTTCAAGGTTTATCCGTGTTTTAGCACCAATCATTTCTTCATTCCTTTTAATGACTGAATACTATCCCAATATATGGATATATCACATTCTGTTTACTCTTCATCAATTGGTGGGCATTAGGGTTGTGTTTGTTTGTTGGCAATTATGAATAGTGCTGCTATGAGCAATCCTGTACAAGTATTTTTTGAATCCCTGTTTTCAATTCTTTTGGATATATACCTAGGAGTGAAACTGCTGGGTCATATGGCAATTCTATGTTTAGCTTTTTGAGGAACTGCACCATTTTACTTTCTCATCAGCAATGTCTGAGAGTTCCTATTTCTCCTCATCACCAACACTATTTTCCTTTTTTATTTACAACCACATTTTCTTTTATTTTATTAATTTTTTAAATTTGGTTTATTTCTTGTGAGTACAAAGTGGTATCCATGGCTTGTTTCTGTACAGCCCATGGGCTAAGAATGTTTGTTTATTTGTTTGTTTTACATTTTTAAAGGATGTAATAAAAAAAGAAGAAGAAGATGTGACAGAGACAGGATGTGGCCCTTTAAATCTAAAATATTTGCTATTTGGCCCTTTATAGAAAAAGTTTTCTAACCCCTGATATAGGACACTCCAATCATAAAATTTCTACTGGACAGCACAGTTTTAAATTCAGCAATCATATGTTTTCCTCTGCACACAGCCTTTACTAGGATGATATTGTTTCCTGCTTATTCACACTTTATAGATGTAATACCCTCTGGAATATTGTTGAGGATGCAAATTCTAAATTTTCTGAACTTTCTTATTTCTTGTAATAACTATTTAATGTGGAGATCTTTGCTCTGATTATTCAAAAACATCCCCTTCTTCAGACATGCTCACTCCTTTCATATCCTGAGAGAATTTTTTCTTTGCTTATTCTAACAAAAGGAACTGGCTTTTTCAGAATTGGAGCTGAGATAGATTTTGGCAGATATGGCGAATCCATATCTGGTTCTTTCAAACAGAACAGTTTAGATTTACTTTTCTTTAACATTTCTGGGTCAAAAAAGTCGAGCAGCCTGGACAAAGAAGTAGAAAGTGGGCCTCATTTACAGACACTCCACCATTTCACTATTAGGCTGACTCATCCCCCTCCTTTATTCGCAAGTGGCCAAAAGCTAATTGCATGAAGCCCACCCTCTTTGACAGGCATGATTACCCAATCGGGAATTAGAACTGGCAGTGGCAATGTTCTTTGTCCAGCCTCCCTGCCAAGAATAAGTTTATAGAGCCTGGCATGACCACCCAGAAGGAACGGTGGGGTCCAGATGTGCCTCCCAAAATATCCATGGGCTGCCCTTCCAATCAACCCTTGTTGATTGATAATGTTGTTCTACCAGTTTCTTTTCCAGATCCTTCTTTGGCAAACTCTTGCTTTACATGTGGGAAGCAATTGCTTGGGCAGGTTCATCCTTCAATCCATTCCTCTCTGAACTATATCTAGAAGAAAGTCTTTGATAATCCTGACATATAAATGTCACCTTTCCCTTGTTCCCATTGCCATCCCACAATTTGTCCTTGCTTCCCTTTTATAGGTAATAAATAGGTCTACAGTACTGTGGTAAGCTATTCAAGCTCGCATTGTCATTTATCTGTAAATCTCCATTTAGATTTAATTTTTATTTAAAGTTTAGGGGCACATAATTGCAAAAAATGATGTGTTATCCTCGTTTATCCATACCTTTTAAAATTATGGAGTTTAGAAACATAAGAACAGAAACCAGACTTCTTCTGACAGAAGCTTAGTCCCGACTCCAAGAAAAAGTGCCCACAAGAAAACTGAAACCTTCAAACCAAATACAGATGTCGCAGATGTTATAAGAAGCATTGTGTTTTCCTGGTACCCAAATTTCTAGATGAATAATGAAAAGAAATCCGTCTTTCATCTGGACGTTTGACAGCGTGTAGATGAAACATCCTTCTACAACAGTAGGCTCTAAACAAATAGATGGTGAAAAATGTCGGGCTGGTGGACTTGCTGAAAGACTGGATTTTTCACTTTCCGCCCAGATGTTTTGGCTTCACGAAGGCACTGGCATTGTCTGACAAGCCGATTTGTGATCTTTGAGTGAAAGGCAATGCATGAGCACAGAGCATTATACCCGTGAATGAGTACATGGCACCGTCTTACATGAAATGAGGTCTCGCTGGCTGCAACCAAGGCATGTGACAGACCTGCCAGTCCACTACCAAGTGCTCCTGACAGATGAGGCCCCCATTTGCATACATCTCAGCATGACACATGCTGAAACTGTTAAGTTATTATGAGTACTGATAATGGAGTTATCACCAGGAATGTATTCATATTTCTAATGTTGTCACTGCAAATTGTTTTGCTGTTAAGGAGAAAGCCTATCGGGCATAAATATTCATGCCTGGATGGATGTCAGATTCTTTAATCAGGAACTGGATTGGTCTTAATTGAATCTTGGGGACAAATTGAGGCTCAAGGTTGATCGTGCTGCTTTTCACTCCAGGTGAGCCAGGCTCCATCAGACTATCCCCAGGATTTTGAGCTGTGAACCTCTGATGTAAGCAGGTAGGTTCCCTGTTAAGGGGTGCTGGGATCAGCTGTGACAGGGAACAGTCCTATCTGAGGAGGCTGACAGGGCTTCACAGGACCAGATAAAGGAAATGCCCACTTGTCTAAAGCTCACTGCTCAAAGGTGCTTTACAAATAAAGACCATGTCCTGCTGACTCCTGAACTCTCCTTGTCTAGTCCAGTGCCTGGAACATCTGCAATATTTGTGGAATAAATAAATACATTGTTGGCAAGAGGCCATGGTGGGGAGAATCCACAAAGCAGTTGAATCCCAGTTGCGTGTTCAGCACCTTTGTGATTCTGGATGTTCGGACCATTCAGGACAGGCGTTTTTGTTAAGGACCGAGTGCAGTAGATCTGCTAAGAACTCAGACTGGAGCTAGATGGCCTGGACTGAGACCCCAGCTCTGCCACTTCCTACCTGGGGGTCCCTGGGTAGGAACACCAGGTCCCTGGGAGTACCTACCAGGTCCCTGGAGGTACCTGGGGGAGCTAGCCTCAGTTCCCCACCTCACAGAGTTGCTGTGTCCTTCGCCATGGCAATAGTGCCAGCTAACATTCATCAGACTCTGGCCATGGGCCAGGTTTGGTACAGGTGTTTTATATGTACCATCTCATTTAATCCTGACAATGACCCCAGGAAGGAGAGCATAGTATTAGCTCTGATTTGCAGACGTGGAAATTGTGTGTCTGATCCTGTGCTCAGCACTGAAAGTAAAGAGATTAAGACACAGCAGGTGCCTACAATTCACTCACAGTCTAATGGGGTCAGAGCAGAGGGGAGAGAGTCCCACCCAGCAGGGGGAGGGGCTGGCACAAACCAGGCAGAGTGCAGGAGACTAGATTCTTAGAACAGGAACAGTGAGGTGGGTCCTGGCCGATATCCTGGGTAGGAAGGGCCACAAAGGGTCACTCAGCGGTCAAGGGGCCCACAGAAGATGGGCTCTTTCACAGCGTCACAGCGGTAATGAAGTCCCTGAGACAGACAGCTCAGTGAACAGAGAAATAAGTGCATTCAATTGAAGCACTTTCGTGTCCAAACGCCGACTTGGCCACTTTCTCACTCAGAGCCTCAGTTACCTGACCTGTAAAATGGACAGAATGCTACTTGTCTCACAGAGTTGCTGTGAAGGTAAAAAGAAGTAAAGGACATAAAGTACTAGACATATCACCATTCTCAGTAATTGTAGGCTTCGTTACTTTCCCGCTGATGCCTCTGGGCTCCCGGGATGATGCATGGAACAGAGAATCAGGCAACAGGAATCCTGATTCAGGAAGCAGGATGGAGAAGGCAGAGGCTGATGCTCTCTTCTGCCTGCCCACAGAACACAGAATACCCAGCCACTTAGCAAGGGCCATGTTGAATTATTGTTATGTGTTTATAAATGTCTGATTCAATACGATGTGACCAGTTGAGGGTTCTAACTCCTGTTTCCCTAGCACCAAGTGCAGAGCTGGGTGCATAGGTGGTGTTTAGTAAAGATTCGTTGCTTGAGTGAATGAATGATTGGATGGATAGATGAATGGATGATTGGAGGGAGAGAGGGAAGAGGGAGGGAAAGAAGAAGGGAGGGGTGGATGGGCTGATAGGTGAGGAAATAAGCGACTCCCCAGAGAAAGCACTGGTCTCTAGTGCTAATTCAGTCCTCCTAAGAGTATTCTTTTCCCCCAAATTGCCAGACCTCAGTCCTCAGGCACCATTCCTTCCAAGGCTGACATCTCTACTGAGAGGCCTGAGATTAGGCTGATTGGATCCCTTTGGAGTGAAGATATTAGATAAAGGAGGCTCTGGCCGAAAGGAACCAAGGAAATATTAAGGCGTCCTTCTGTGTCAAGGGAAAGCAACTGCCACTGCTCCAGCTAAAACCCATCACATGATTTAAAAAGCCCATAGTCTATACCAGGCCCTGACACTGAGTCCTACACTTTCCCTGTCATTTAGCCATTAAAAAAAAAAAAAAAAACCACCATAGAATGATCTTCAGAAAGAAACTCATTATGTGTGCTTTCTGAGAAAAATAAGATAAAGCACCAAAGACAAGACTCTGAAGTCATGTCTGCAAATGAACTGGCCTTTGGGCTGTAGGCGATTCCTGGACCAGTCCTCGCCAGGTGGTCTGTACCCTCTGATGTCACAGCCCCCATGGGTGGATTACTCAGAGCTGGGCAGGAAGAGATGTTCACCGTTTGCTCTTCTCATTTCCCAGCCCTTTGGTGCTCCCAGATGTTTTAATTACAGAGGAAAGGGAGCGGATGATTCTGACCATATGTCTCCATTCCACACAAATAAATCTCCTCTCCGTCCCGTGCAGCTCTGTGGCGCTGTGACTGTCCCACCGAAACTGATGCTGTCGGGCCTAATCACCATCTTCAATCCTTCAGTGAGCATGTTAATTCAGGGAACCCCTGGCTGGCACTGCCGTCCCAAGGAAATGCTCAATCTAGAAACAATTAGACTCACGACGACACAGCAAGATGCCGCCCCCTCCCTGGAGAGCTGGGTGCGCAGGCTGAGCTGGGAGAACCGCACTGGGAGCTAAGTGGGAAGAGACCGGCCACTAGGGGTCACCAGGGGTCAGGACACCAGGGGGAACAACTTTCACTTGGACTTTGCTAACCATCACAGCACCTAGATGCTCAGACCCCAGGCCCTTGTCTATGGCTCTCCCAGCTGCAAACACACCCTGCCCTCTCAGGAACTCTACGAAGAACTCAGAGACTTCCCACACCAGACATCGTCAATGTATGTGTGCACACACATACGTGCGACACACAGATTGCAGTGAGCTTTTCTGAGGAAATAGCAAAAGATGGCAGATGTATTTAGAGTTCTTATGCAGTGCCACTAAGTGCTGAAATTGCTTTTAAGCTGGGCATTGCTACACAAAAATTAAGCGGAATGAAACCAGGAAAACTATAGCTTTCGGTTGCCAACAGAGTTCTCTATTTTCTATGAGCCATGGCCCCTGGGAGTAAAGATAGAGTCAAGCAATAAGCGTTTTGGAAGTATAGCATATATACTAAAATGTACACATCGTCTTCAGTGTACATCTCGATAATGTTTACAGTTTTGCACCTGTGTAACCATCTCACAGATCAGGGTATGGACAAAACCAGCACCCCAGAGCCTCCCTCATGCCCTTCCCCAGGCAACATCCCCCCAAAGGTACTGCTAGTCAAACTAACCTCCATAGAGTTGTTTTGCCTTTTCTGGAATCTCATATAAATGGAAACATATAGTATTTGCTTTTTGTTGGTGACTTCTTGTCAACAATATGGACAGGGGATTCATCCACGTGCCATTATGTAACAATAGTTGTTTTTCAGTGCTAACTAGTATTTCATTGTCTGAATATACCATGATTTATCTATTCTACTGAGGATGCACATTTGTATTGGTTCCAGTTTGGGGCTATTGTGATGGAAGTTATTGTCATGAAAATTTTTGTTATGGGTACTCATTTTCCATGGATATATACCCAGGTGGGATAAGGTATGATTATGGAACAACTGTTTCTTGGGGTCAAGGTCATGTATCCCAATCTCTTAGCTACATGGATGATGTGACTAAAATATACACCTGCTCAGGTCCTTTCAAAGTACAAAGGCTCTCAGTAATGCTCCACTGTTCCTGGGATAAAATCCAAAGCAAGAAAGCCCTGTAGCCTGGTCTTTCTGCTCTCTCCAAGCTTTCTCAACACCTGCCATGCTGACCACTTCTCAAGTCATTACTTGTCTTCAACTCTCTTTACCTGTGTGGTCCCATCAGCCTAGAATGGGCAGGCTAATTTGGAATTCTCCTTCAGAATTTATCATAGGTGTCACTTCCTCCAAGAGCCCTCCCTTCAACCTCTGGTCTGCTTGTTTCTTTCCTGTGCCTTCTTTTCTCCATTTTCTGGCTGCTGGATATTTTAGCTTTCATCCCTTCTGTGCCCTGACCTGTTTGGATTTGTTTTGGTCTGCTCCACTTTGATCTGTTCATCTATATCTCATTTCATTTATGAAGTTCCATTGAACTCTGTTGTTTCTTGCCACATGTATTTATAACATAGTTAATTCATGCAGGCATTCATTCAACAAGCCTTTATTGAATACGTGAGATTCTCTGTTGGCAGCAGAGTGGAGGTGGGAGTGGGTGGGCTTCTCAGATATTTAAGATATAATCTCTGTCCTTAGAATCTTTAATTTGGAGATGCTGGGATGAGCAGGATGGCTGATGGAAAGTGAGAGGAGACTGGAATGAGGTAGGTATGGGTTTGAGTTCTGGACCTGCCTCTTACTGTTGTGGGACCCACGCAAATCCCTTAGCTTCTCTGCACTTTGATTTCTTTATCTGTAAAATGGCTGTAATTCCTGACTCACAAATCCTGTGGGGAAAAGTAGATGAAAACAAGTGTGTAAAACACCTACCATAGCACCAAGGATATATTAAGTGTTAAATTAAAGGTCCTTAATTTGCCACCCATTAGGAAAGAATACTGTCTAAAATAATCACGACTGTGGGGGGTGTTCCAGGGAAGAAACCCAAGATCACCAAAACTAATTTTTGTTTCAAAAAGATTAAAAGCAAACATTGACACCAACAATTAAAAAACAAATAAACATCTTCTAATAATGGGTGAGTGACTTGTTAAAATTGAAGTCAGCTGGGCATATGTGGCTTTGTGAGAATAATGTGTAGAAAGAGAAATAAATGTGATGATCCAGGGGAAGAGTGAGACAATAGGAAAAGCCAAATCCTGCCTGTCTGATTGCAAGTCCTTGTGGATGGAGGCTGGCTGGTCAAAGCCACTTCCCGATTTCTGATGTGGCTTCTTATCTGGAAAAAAAAATGGGGGTTGGCCAGGTCAGTTTCCCACATTCCATCTAGGACAAACATTCTCTAAGTCAGTGGAGAGAGTCACTCGAGGGGAAATCTCAGTTCCATTGCACGTACTGTTCCTGGACAGACTGGAAAATGCAATTCATTCAACACAAAGTCCGGAAGCAGAGCAGGCCCAGAGAGCTCTGAAGGATTTTCGGTGGCACTGCCTGTGGGTTTGTGTCCTGGCCTGGCTGGCCTGAGAAAAGACTTTGGTTTGTTCAGGACTCAGGGGTTTACCAAACAGAGGGTGACATTAATCTACGCCATTTCTCTAAGATGCAATATGTTTTTTGTTTGCTTGTTTGTTTGGGTTATTTTTTCTATCTTGGCCAGGGGTAGGGGAAAGTTTCAGAAGCCTCCACTTGGCTTTCCCCAGAAACCAAGGAAGCAGTTTAGGGTTCTGCCAGCTACCAAGTATGTCTATGCAGTTATACATTCAGGGATCTTGGGAATGACCCCTGGAGAGGCTTGTGGATACCATGGACCCACTGTGAGCTGAACTGAGGACAGGACTCCATTTATTACCTGGCTGCCACAGGACTTTAGCAAGCAGAGGGTCATAGTAAAGCTTTGGGTCTCTGGTATCAATGTCAAGTAACGCTCTGTGCTCAAGGGCTTTAAAATGTCTCTGTAGCCCAGTGGATGATTACCCAAGTTAATGTCTATAAGTCTTTTAAGGAAAGACTGGAAGAATTTCCACCACTGATACTTGCTGTGGGGTTGCCGGGAACTTTCCCCTGGGGACCTGATCTAAGTCAGTGGGTTCAGGATCTGAAACCAGTTTACTTCCAGAAACTACGTAAGTGATAAGTTTTTATTGGGGTGGTTATCCTCAACCTCTTGCTCATCCACCCTTGATGTCTTTTGATTGTATAGATTTAGCAATGCACTTATTGGCTGTCCATCTACCTTGCTCCTAGGGCTCCATCTCCATTGATCTCTGCAAACCAGCTTCTTCTGGCTGCTATTCCAATTTTGCCACCCTTTATTATAATTGCACCCACCATGTTCCTTGTGATGAAATGCTGCTACCTGGCTTAAATTAACTTGGAATCTTATCATCCCTAGTGCTAGTAGGGGATCCAATTCCATGACAGCATCTTCTACTGTCAGCCATGATCTACAGAAGAGAGGCACCATCAAGCTTCTCTACAGGGCTGGTGCTCCCCTTACCATATTGCTTTGGTAAATAAGTGTCCCCCATCCTCCTCAGAACAGAACTGGCTGGTGGATTTCCCTCTAGCATGGCCACTTTTCTGAGCCCTTTGATCCTTCTTCCAATATCTGCCATGTTAATTCTAAAATCTCTTGTTCACTTGGTATGGGCCAGGATTTTCTCCAATTTTCCAAGAGCCATCTTTATAGGGTTTTAGAACCCTTTCCCAGTGTTGGGAACTGAATCATGTGCCACATAAAAGGCATGCTCAGGTCCCAACCCATGGGCCTATGGGTGTGAAGTCCATCTATAAAAAGAACCTTTGAAAATGATATTAGTGAAGGTGTGCCCAAATTGAATGAAAGTGGGCCTAAATCCAATATAGCTTAAGTCTTTATAAGCAAAGGAAATTGGATATGGGAGCAAAGGCACAGGGAGCATCCAGAAGCTAGAAGTCACCCCAGAAGAGAAGGATGATGCCACTCTCATGTGCAAAGTGTGTGATAGAAAAGTCAAGGACCAAAGATCATTAGCAACAAGTCCTAGAATGCAACCATCTTTGGGGAGAAAGCATTGCCTTGATAATGTCTTGATTTTTAACTTCTCCTAGCCAATAAATTTCTGTTGGTTAAGCCAACCCATTGGCTTTGTTTTAGCAGCTAGGAAACTAAAACACTTAGGGTCTTTGGCAAGGTGTGAAATCTGGTTTCATGGAAGAGTGCTCTTATCTCAATAAAATCTCCCATATCCAACTTTACCTTTCTACTCCTACCTCACTTCTGCACACTCAGGATTCACTCCTCCTTGGGCCAACATGCCCTGCAGTAAATAGTCCATTTCCCCCCTTTACTAGGCTCAGTATTTCCCTGGCCAAGTAATGCAGTTTCAATGTAGTTATTGGTCTGATGGTGAGGAGGAAAGGCAGGGATAAATCCTGCAGTTGGTGTGTATTTTCTTCGCAAGGTAGAGGCCTCAGAATCATTTCCAAGCCAGGCAGAGTGCTAGCTTTAACAGGGAGGTGTGGGCCAATACTGTGGTCCCAGAGAGCTCAGGCAGGTCTAAGGTACCCAAGTCCTCAAGTCCATCAACTCTCCTGTCCTCACTCCAAGTCTCAGGATCTCATCCAGGCCCTGACTTGACATAGCAGATTTTCTAACCTTCTCTGGAAATCCACAACTCTTATGTTCTGGGTCTGATTTTCAACATTTTTTTACCTTCCACCTATAGGAAATGAGGCTTTCTTCATATGTTGCCAAGGAGGCTCTGTGAATTTCCCTGAAGTCTCTAGGGAAGGATCCTCTTGTCTCTTCCTAGCTTCTGGTGGTGGTCAGCAATCCTTGACATTACACGGCTTGTCGCTGCATAACTCCAGCTCTCTGCCTCCGTCTTCACATGGCCTTCTCCCCTGTGTCTCTGTGTCTCCTCTTCTTATAAGGACACCACTTGTATTGAATTAAAGACCCACCCTACACCAGTATGACCTTGTTTTAACTAATCACAGCTACAAAAATCCTACTTCCAAATAAGGTCACATTCTGAGGTACTGGAGCGTGGACTTCAACATATCTTCTTGGGGGATATGATTCAACCCATAATGTTATGAAATAAATTGCCACAATTTTATTGGCCTAGATCAACACACTTTTATTATCTCACAGTTTCCTTGGGCCAGGAGTCTGGCACATTTTAGCTAGGTCCTCTGCTCAGGGTCTCGCAAAGCTGGGAATCAAGGGGCCAGCCAGCCGTGTCCTCTCTTGGAGGCTCAGCTAGGGAGAGGTCCGCTCCCAAACTCTCTCAGGTTGTTGGCAGGATTCATTTGATTGAGGTCCCTGTCTTCTTCCTTGCTCTCACGTTCTTGCCACGTGGCCCTCTTCAGAAGATGGAGGTTTTCTCCTTCAAGAACAACAAGCTGCAGCTTCAAATGAATCTTTGTCTCTAACCTCTAGGCTCTCTTTGTAAAGGGTTCACTGGATTATGTCAGCCCACCGCCCTTGAAGGGAAGGAATCATACAGAGCATGTACTCTATGCGGTGGAAATCTTGGGGACAGTGTTAGTTTCCCAAGCGCTTCCACAACACATTCACCACAAACATAAAACATCAGGAATTTTTCTCTCACAGTTCTGGAGGCCAAAAGTCCCAAATCAGCATGACAGTAGGGTCATGTTCCCTCAGAAGGCTCTAGGGAAGAATCCCTCCCTGTTTCCTCCTAGCTTCCAGTGGTTGCCAGCAATCCTTGGTGTTCCTTGCTTGTAGCTATATCACTCCAGGCTCTGCCTCCATTTTCACATGGATTCTTCCATCCATGGGTATCCGTGTCTCTGTGTGACCTCCCCTCTTCTTAATAAGGACTCCAGTCACATTGCATTTAGTGCCCACCTTAATCCAATATGGCTTCATCTTCACTAATTACATCTGCAAAGACCCTATTTCCAAATAATGTCACATTCTGAGGTGCTGGGGGGACATGGATTTTGAAGGGACACTATACAACCCAGTACAGGTACCACTTTAGAATTCTGCCTATCACACTCCTAAACCCAGTATTAACTATTGGGCTGTGAAGCCTGAGATGTCCTCAGAAGTTTTACTTGAAGGAGTCTGAGAGGTGGTCACCAGGACTCCTCCCTTTAGAAATGTCCAAATTCTTCTTGTCCCAGTACCACCCGCCCCACTCCATACTCGCTCAGCAGCCTCCTCCCCAGACAGTGTCATGGAATTATTCAAAATCAGAATTTTCACATTCTTGCCCAACATCACAATCTCTTTTTTGTGCTGCTAAATGGCTGATTTGTTAAATTTCTTGACTCTATCTTGCAAATTCTTTCACTTCTCATTTGTAAGAAACACAAGGAGGGTTTGGCTAAGCAAGCCCCTCCCACGGATGAGGCCAATGATTAACATTCACAGAAGTGCTCCAGGAAACAGGGCATTGTGGGAACCAGAGCCCCCTGTCCTGGCCCAGGCTTGGAGGTCAGTGCTTTAACAGACCCTCTGGAAAGACAAGGAAAAAGGGATGGAGTTGTGAGCCACTGCCCTCTGGGACAGGCTTTCTTTCAGTCCCAACTCACTGCCTCCACTGTTTTCTGCATACATTAAAGAAAATGTATGGGTGCAAGAGCTTGGAATTCAACAGCTCATAACTACAATTAACCACCATTAATTAATGGTTGCGAGATAAATGAGCCATGCGATCCGTTTATTCCTCGCTTGTAAGTATTTAAATTCACAGTAGGATGCAAGCCCATTTTTCACCACTGTGAATTTAAAATAAGTTTGAATTGGAGCTGCATGCTGCAGAAAGCAGATGACAATTTTTTCTCTTTGTAGTTCACATATTAGGTCCTATGAACTGGCAAGAGGCCAACAGAGCAAGGAATCTCTGTGTACAACCAAAGTAGTGAGTGGGGTCTGGTGTCCAAGCACATGCCTTCCTAAAATTAGAAGAATTCTGATATGAAGAGATTGACTTTGGGCCAGGCACTGCCCAAAGGAAAGGCCTAGGAAGTGCCCAGGGAGTGTTTGATGTTAATCTTCACTGTGTCTGTCTACGAGGGGGGCATTACTGTTGAATGGTGGAGGAAATTGGCCCTAAGAGCAATTAAGAAGTGCTGTCTAAGGAACAAAGGTTTTCATCCTCACGTCTAGATTTCTTCCAGGAGGTTCCCAATGTGTGCGTTCTGACATCCTTGTCTTCAGTTTTCACATATCACCTGTGGCTTGTGTTCTTACTTACCAAAACTTCCCAAATAGTAACTGAAATTTCCCCCTTCCTTTAGGCTCCCAAACCATCAATTGGACATAGATAAGTTTCAGAAGACAAGAAGAAAAGGAAAAGGAAAGATTTTGATCTTACCTAATAAAAAAAAATGAAACGGGATCCTTATATCCCCACCAAGAGGTTTGCTAATTACAAAGAAAAAAGTAGTAACTTTACAATGAAGAAACCTGGTAGTTACTATCTTAAGCAAGTGATTGATATCAACATTGCCAGTGGGCCATATCGACATCATGTACCCCAATACACAAAAAGGGACAAAACATCCTTTCTGTGCTCTTCATGCCAAAAAATGCCTAGTCTCAATCTAATCATGAGAAAACAAAACTCAGACCAAGCCAAATTGAGGGACAGTCTCAAAATATCTGACCAGTACTCTTCAAAAATGTCAAGGTCATCAGAGACAAGAAGAGGCCAAGGAATCATCCCAGATTGGAGGAGTTTAAGGAGACATGAGAACTGAACGCAATGTGGGATACTGGATTGGGTCCTAGACCAGAAAACGGACATCAGTAGAAAAACTGATGAAATTCAAATAAGGTCTTGTAGTTCAGCTAACAGTATTACATCAAGGTTAGTTTTCTAGTTTTGATAATTGTACTATTTTTTTAAAAAAGATATTAACATTAGAAGAAGCTGGGTGAAAGCAATATGGGAACTCTGATATTTTTGCAACTTTTTTCAAAATAAAAAAAAAAAGTTAATAATGAAGTGACATCTTGAAACAAAATTTCCAAAAAAATCACTAGGCATGAAGAAACCACTCTAAAAAACATGCCATTCAACTAAATTAGCTAAATTAGCAAGATTGGAAGGAAATATGTCCTATTGATTCGCAAAAGAGTTTGAAAACAAATGTAAATTCTGTTTGAAAACTGCTTGGGAAAGGAGAACTGAGTTAGTAAATGACACGTTCTCTTCCATTGTAACATTGCACTCACATGAAGATAAGCTGGTTGGTGGAAAGCTGCTGTGGCTTCAGAGAGAAGAGAGGATATAGTATACGAGGCCCTCCTGAATGGGGAGAAAAGAGATTGATGAGAAAGACAGTTTGACGTCTTTGCTATGAGAAGTAAATAGTATTTGCACACTGTATCCACTATCTAATTAGCCATCTTTCTGTCACATGGCATTCTGTTTATTTTTGCAGAGTATCCCATGGCACACAACTTGAAAAAACAATCTACATGTTAACATTTTGAGGGAAAGGCAAGGAAACAGCAGCAGGGCCTTTTTTTTTAGTATGAGAGAAACTTGCGCATATTATTTGACATTGAGGAAGGAGCTAGTGCAGGGGGAAAGAGTAAGGAGAAGATATTCACAAGATGAGCTACAATTATAAAATTAGCCCAGCCTCATAACCATCCAATCATTGCACTCCAGTTCCCACAGGACCTACAGATTAGCAGCTCCTACCTGAGATTCCTCCCAGGTTTGGAAGGAATCATTTTTTCAGCTACGCACTAGAGGGCCAAGGGGCAAAGAAGCTGACTCACTTGGAAGGGCAGTGATGGCTGCAGTTTCTACCTGCTCCTGCCTGTCCCCATAAGACAGGTACCACCCTAGCTGCTAGCCGGAGTCTTCCCTGCTAAGCCTGCAGCCCTTTTTCTGGGCTGGATGCACTCCCCAATGCGCATCGCCTCCTATGAGATCCCTTGTGTGGTATTTGAAGAAATGGGACTGACGTCCGGTGGAGTCAGACAGTGCTTCTCATGCTTTACATAGTTCCACTCTGAACTTCCGATCCAGACATCCACACTGCTCCTTCCAGAGGCTACCCTGGTGGCTGCCCTTGGTTTTCCCAAAGCTACACTCAAGCTTGTCACTTTCTATTAGACTGATATATCTGAGTGCCACACCTCTGTCCTGATGTGAGAGTTTGCTGTGGTGCTTGTGTCGGGCCCAGAGTTTGCCCAGTTCCCCTTTGGACTTCTTCCTCGTTCAGGCTCAGTCAGCGGTAACAGTTCTTAACATAGGCAATAATCCAACAGCGATGACTGGCCGTTTACACTGCTTAACATTTCTGGTTGCACAGTTAACTTGCACCAAGAAACATCGTTAGATGAGTTTACCAAGCAAGTTTGAGAATTTTATTAAAAAATGTAATTATTTGGGAAAAAAAGCAAAAGCACTGTGTTTGAAATGTTTATTTCTGAGTTAGTTTAATATGTATTTTTGAAAGCAATTGAAAATAGCCTAAATATTCAACAACTGAGAACAGTGAAGTACATAAAATTGTATCAACTCAATGGAATACTATGCAGCCAATAAAAATGTTAATTAAGAATATGATGTAGAAATGTAACATTTGTTTATTACATAATGTCAAATGAACAAAGCAGAATACAAAGTTATATGTACACTAGGATAAACTAGAGATACAGAAACAGAATAGCAGCTATGCATGGCAGAGGAAGCATAGAGAAATTAAGAGGGGATGAGTTTTTGTTTGTTTATCTGCTTTTATTTATTATTATTAGAATAATGAAAATGTTCTAATAATGATTGAATTGATGAATGCACAACTATGTGTTTCTACCAAATATATACATCATGAGTAAAACTGTAAAAATTGTCTGCATGTGGACAAGGTCTGAAGTAAACATGACAAACTAAACCAGCTTTATTTTGGGGTTTTGTTATTGTCATTATAATGCTGTTGTGCAATATATACAAAAATTTAAAAAGAAAACATGAAAGAAACCATTCAAGCAAAAAAGGGACAGTTTTCAGGGGGAAAACACTCATTTGGGGTACCTTTTCTGTGTTTTTATCCCCAGGGGGACACATTACATTTGAGAGATAGGATTGCTTTAAGAATAAAGAATACAATGTCTGAAGAAGGAGCCCAGGCTTTGCTTCTTTAGGATGATTCCCCTGCAGAACACTCCATTCCAGGGGGCCTCAGTGAGCAGAAGGAATTTGGAGACAGGGGATGTGTCAGAATCTCCCTGGGACCCTTTCCATAATCACAGAAGCCCATCCTTCCAGCCACTGGAGATTCTGGAGCGCAGGCTCTAAACTTGGAAAAAGCTCCCCCTAATCTCTGTCCTCTCCTGGTCTCCCACGTGGGGCCGTGGGGCTGTGGCTGCCCATCATCATGTTCACTCTGGAGGAGAGGGCAAATGTTAAATGCAGAAGGAAGCCCAGTTCTGCCTCTGAGATTTCCACCATTTGCCAAAGGAAGGAAAGATCTGGTGTTTTCTTGGTGTTTCCCTATTCTGGTGCCTACACCTTGAAAGAGTGGAAATGGAGAGAATGGGGCTACCCATCCCCCTTTGCACAAAGTGTTCGAGCCTGAGTGGGAACAACAAGTCCAAGGGCTTTACAATTAAAAAACATAGAATCTGGCTTTTCTTGGCTTGTGGCCTCGAGATTCAGAGGGTGCAGAAAATTCACTTACTTTTTGAAAGAAAAAAATAATATTGAATATCCTCATAATTGCCTGCGTGATTTCAACATCACATCGTCCTCTCACCATTCTAGCACTCCCTCACACATCTGTGCCTTTGTATAAGCTCTTCCTTCTCCCAGGAATGCCTTTCCTCCAGCTTTTTGCCACTGCAGCCCCTATTCATTTCTCACTACAGCCCTGAAAGGTTAGTATTATGTCCCCCTCTTACAGAGGACTAAACTGAGGTTAAATGATTCACTTGAGGTTACATGGCTAGAGGAGCCAAAATTCAAACACAGATCTATTCAGCTTGAAACCCCAACTTCATTCTACCACACTATGCCCCATTTATACAATAAGCATGTAATGAAGGATCATGGGGTTTACCAAACTGCTTTACTTGTTAGTTGTACCCTTTGGATGGTGAGGCCACATTATATCCCTGATGTCTGTTGAATGAATGGATATAAAAGCTACTTAGTTGTGTTTGCATGTATTCATAGGCACACGCATAACAGCCTAACTCAAAACCATCCCATAATATCTTCTCCATAGGTTGGGGCCCATGCCCTGGCAGGAGGGTGTTTTTAGATCTTCCCATTGTGAGTCTTTACATTCATCCAAGATTCAGGTTGACCTTCTTTTCCATCTTGGGATAATTGTGAGATCATAGCTTCAAAATATTCAAATATTCTGGAAGGAAAAAATGCCAATTGCATACATTGTTTCATTATCTCATGAAATATGCATTTCCCAAATGCAGAAGGAGGACCAGACACATGGTTTTTTAATACAAGAACAAGGCTGCTGCAAGAGGAAAAGCCTTCATGAGTATGATGCAGGTCACGATGGAGACAGTACAAGAAGCACTTTGCAGCATTCCGGATTCCGTCCCTTACCTGGACACCCCCCAGGTCCTAGCAGACAGCGTGTGGGCAGGTGAAAGACTCAGGTGCTGCCAGTGGTGTCCTGGTAAACGTTTAACAGCCAGCTTTCTTAGAGAGGGGTGGGAAAGGGCATCCTGATTTTCAGCATTTTCCAATGCCCAAGGTGTAAATTCTTCCAACATGGCTGGTTTCAAGCTCCCAGTGTGACATTGGCTAGTTAGCATAATTCCTAAAAAATTAATAGGCTCTTGTAAGCCAGTGCAAGCCAGCTCCAGCACAACACTGGGAACTGCTGGTCATTTCATGACAAATATCGTCTAGGGCTATTTGGAAGGGGAGTAGAAGGGTGAAGGGTTCATCGGAACATCATTCTAGAAACTTTCTTTGAATTCTATAAATTAGATCAGCATTCTAGAACCCTTTTTAAAACACAAATGTCATTGACCCAATGAAACACATGCAACATAGCAATAAAATAAAATGTTAAATTGAAAATACAAATAGGTATTTATCTACATTTCTTTCTCTCTTCCTAATAAAGGGAGACTTTTATATATAGTTTATATTTTTAGTAACTTTTTTAGGTCAGTGAATAACTCCCTTTCATTTGATGTCAGGACAGCCTTTTTCATGGTGAGCAAAAATAGGGTAAACACCAAGGAGAAAAGGAAAGGGTGATATAGAATTTACTAGTTTGAGACACTGCATAGAGAGATGGTAACTGTGTGGGTGCCACCATTGCATTGCCCACCACCCCTGGGTTCTTAGCCACGGGAGAAGATAGGTGGGCTGAAGCAGAAGGAGCCCCATAAGATTAATCTGCAGGCATGCGAGGAGCATCCTTCTCACCCACTCGTTCTTATTTTTACAGAATAATTAAGTTTAATCCAAGGAAAGAGAAGGTAGGGGAGTTGCACTCCTAAATCTAACTTGTTTTTCTTTTTCCTTACCCCGAAATAATGCCTCTCCTGTCTTTTTTGGCCCAAGAATCTGCCTGAATTCTGCCTGTCTTCGGTGGCTGTTCACAGCTCCCCAGAGGCAGACCCTGAGAAGAGGATTTGGGCGGAAGTGGTTTATGAAGGAGTGCTCCCGGGACAAGCTGGTAAGGATGGGGGAAGAAAGACAGGGAAGGGGCGAAGCCAAACAAGGGTGCCGTTTCAGGCCTAGTCCAGCAGACAGTGGCAATTCTGGGGGCAACGTACTCCTCCCAATGGTCGCCCCACCTCTGGCAAGGAGGTTTCAGACTCCTGCACCACTCTCAGAGTGGCTAAGGGCCACTCTGGAAGACCTAAATTCCAAGGCATTTCAGCCTCACTGGGCTAAGTGGGCTCCAGGAGCCTCAAGGCAGACCTGAAAAACAGCTGTGAGTGGGATGGCAGAGGATCTGCACCCAGCACAGACTTGAATCCCAAGGGATGAATGATACAGGAATGGAGAGGACTGGGAGACCCAGAGATACTTGCTCAGGCCAAAGGTCATTCAATAAAGTGTCTAGATCCAGCACAGAGGCCACCCATTCCTGACTGCTGACAGGATGCATTTCCCTTGGTTGGGCCTCCGTGTTTCCCAGAAGAGAACTGCCAGTCATCCTCCTGCTCTTTGAATAACCTCCCATCATCTTATTCAGCTTTGGGCCCCAGGATGTCCCATTTCCCCCCGTCCTTCCCTGTCCCCAGCAAGTGAACAGGTAAGTGGGACCAACCAGCATCAACATCGCCATAGGTGCATTCAATCACGATCCACACTGTACCCAACATGTTGAAGAACTGCTTATATGGAAGTATCTGTTGACATCCAACATTGTTCCAGAACTTCCTTAAATACCACCACCTCATATAGCCCTGCAGACTTTTGATGATCCTCCTGTTGAATCAGAACATCCACATGTGACCATGTCTGTGCACAGAAGGATCAATGTTTTACTACAGTGCTCAGCAGACGATGGCCTGCAGGCCAAACCTACACGCTGCCTGTTTTAGTGTAGTTTGATTGGAGCACAGCCAGCCCCATTCATTTACGCATTGCCTATGGCTGCTTCTGCACTAGGAAGGCTGAGCTGAGTAGTTGTGACAGAGGCCAGTGGCCCACAACGCCTAAAATATTTACTATCTGGCCCTTTACAGAAAAGTTTGCTGGCCCCTGTTTTATTAGATCTGGTAGCACTCACAGACAAATATTCAAAGAGAAGTTTGCAAACTCTGTGAATTATATCTCGACCTGTTTTACCAAAGTCTTGAGAAAGGAGTGACTAAGAGCCTTGAAGGAGAGATGCTGTGTGAAACAAGGAAGGTGCTTAAATCACAGGCGCGTAAGGCACCGGCTTCCCTGATGGGCTGAGCAGGAGAGTAACAGTCACCCAGGAGGCTGCGGATCAAATGCCCTCCCCGTGCTCAACAAAGTGAATGCAGTCTAAATATTCCCCTGGTTGATATCAAGACCATGAACTTCTAAAGGTCAGGGGCTATGGACATGGTCTGGCCCAGAACGGGTACTCTGAAAATGTATCTTGAAAGGAAGAAGAAAAGGATGGAGGGAGGAGGGTGGGAGAGCTAGAGGAACCGGGGACACATAGCAGAGAAAACAGAACAAAATAAAACCGTGAGACTGTTTTTCAGCTGCTTTGCTGTAGTAACAGCAATTGTTCAGCCTGGAGTGATATTCCAATCAAGACGTAGTACAACGATCCCAAAGAAAATTCAAAGCCATGCAAGTCTTCTTGCCTTTCCCTCTCAAACTTCTCATCAAGAGCACATGCTTTGTAAAAATTCCCTTATTCTCTCACAGCCTCTGCCCTCACACACTGCAGCTGTGACCTAGCTCCCTAAACAACCCATTTTTTTCCCTTCTTCACAGTAGGTTGCAAGTCCCAAACCCTGTCCTGCCTGGCAGGAGGCTCCTTAGAGATCAGGGGGAGGGAAGACCCAGCAGGTCCAGTCAGAACTCGCTTTGGTGGGCAAGGGGAAGGACAAGCCTCAGAGCACATGAGGGTTAATGGTTAACACCCTGTAGCACTGTTTCTACACAAGCAAATCTCCATCCAGATGTAATGGCCGAGACTACAGACACTAGCAACTTCCAGGTTCAAATGCCAGCCTTGTCATTTAGCGGATGTATGACCTTGGACTGTTTTACTTAATCTCTCTGTGCTTCAGTTTCTTCATCTGTAAAATGGGAATGATTATGACAGTATTGATCTCATAGCCTTGTTAAAGTATTAAATGGGCTAATTCTTGTCAAGCACACAGCTCCATACCTGGCACATAATAAGCTCTATATAAATGCCTGTTAAATAAAATCTAATCTTTGCAGGCTACTAGAGCTTATCCATGAGATCAGATTGGCTGGAATGGAAAGGCATTTTTTAAAAAAATCCACAATGATAAAATAATGTAATAAAATATTCCAAAGCTATTGATATCTTCAAAGAAAAAAATTGCGCAAAGGAAAAATATATAATGTTAAATTAGTATTGTAAAACTTAATGGGGTGGAATAATGATATCATTTTGAGCGTATTAAAAAGCAAACGTGGTCTTAAAGAATGAGCAGTAGTTTTTAAGTTTAAGAATGTGCCCATATCGGGTGCCGCCTCCTGTGCTTCCCAACGAGGCTAGGCCCGAGGCCTGCCCCAGGAGGTGAAGACAGACAAGTTGAGAGGACTCTCGACTCAAACAACTGTTCTCTGAATTGGCTTCTGCTGCTGGGACATGTCTGGGGATAAAGGAGACACTAGAGGATGTTAAGTGGTGCTTCGATGGGGAGTCGCATATTAACTGTCAGTGAGTGTTGCTAAGCGGCTTAAAACTCGGTCCTGACTTCCCAGTGAGCTTAGACAAAAGCCTCACTCCTCAGCACATTCCCCCAGCCCTTGATGACCCCACAAACCTCCGTCTCCATCCGGTCTTCAGCCATTCTCTCTCCTTCCCAGGTGTGCGTCTCCAACACGCCACCGTCATTCCCTCCCCTGGGCCTCGGCGCCCGTTCGCAGGGAACACCTTTCCCCTCCATTATCTCCCTCTTAATCTAAAGACTTCAACCTTCCCTGACCGCCCTCGCTGTCATGGGGACCTTGCTTTCTTGTCCAAGCCCTTTGTTTGCTTCCTGCAGCGACTGCCAATTTATAACTGCGCTTCTTTTTTTTTTTTTAACTGTTCTGTTTTCATTTTGCTGTGATCTGTCTTCCCCCACTAAAATCTTCCCTCCGTGAAGACAGTATCATGTCTGCTGTATCCTGAGCACCTCCTCCAGGGGCTGGCACATGGCGATGGCTCAGTAGATACTCCTTACTGAAAGAGCAAATGATGAATGAAAAGCTCCGAGCGAGTCTTAGCAAGCATGGCCCCGGGCCCTTTGTAGAGGTCTGAGTTCACCCCCTAACTCTGACCTCAATCTCCAGCCTTGGACAACTATTTCTCTGTGTTTTAGTTAATACACGCAAACTGATTAGATCAGAGCTTGGTATCTTATTAAACTATCATTACTAGTAAGGTTGGTGGTGGTTCTCATACTATGTTTCAATAGTCTCTTCTAGCAAAGAGAAAAATAATCTGGTGTCTCCCGTCTCTTCTGGGAGACAGATGACAAGGACTCACACTGACAAGCGCATAAAAGTAGCTCCTTCTTGTCTACACGAATTGCTCCAAGGCCTCACCCCAAGGTTGGAGAGAGAGTGTTTGAACGGCAGGAGGCTGGGCTCCCTGCACATTGCAGCAGACAGGCAGCCTCAGCGCCGGCCAAGGGGGGACCAGACCGTGCGGCATATGGGCCTGCAGCGGAGCATATGGGTCCGGTCCTAGAGAAGGAGCCCCCATATGCTCTCTGAGCAGGGCTCACCTCGCCCACTCCCAGCCTCCCCACGCTTTTGGCTGGTTCATAAATCAGCCACTTCCCACCATCCCAGTGCACTGGCTGATCCGTGTGTGATTAATGCCCACATTTGCCTGCAGCCTGGAGAGAGCCCAGGTACAGGTGCAGAGGAACGAAAAAGACCTAATTGGAGTGCGGGTGGGGGAGGAGGGGCAAAGAGGAGGTCATTCCTCATTGCCTTTGAGCCAGAGCTATCTTTACAAGTCCTGGCTTCTTAAGAATGAGCTTCCTTGGAAATATTTCCTACAGACTCCCCAGGGGCCACACTGGAGTGGAGGATACCGCACGAGCCCTACCCACGAAGGCCCAGAGAATGAGCGCTCCATTCTATGATCCTCACCCTCCATGATCCTCCTGGGCCTCTTCATTTGAGCTTAAACATGCATTCAGATCCTTAAGGAACCAACAGGCTGGGGTCCCTGGAGACAGAGGGACTAGCTTTGCCAAGCAGCAAATCCACTCAACTGTGTTTTAGACCAATGTTTTCCGACTGTGCTCGACAGAGGGCAAAAGGTTTAATGCAGTTGCCACTAGAAGAGAGAGCTCCAGGGCCCCACGGCTGGTTCAGTTAAGAGCAATTCTGCTTGTACTTTGTTTGACATCATTAGGCTTCTCCAATAAGATTTTGGTTTGATTTTATTAAGAGTTAAATGACTGAAAGAAAGTTGAGACCCACTTAATTAAAGATGCTGCAGAGACAGTGAGAAGAGTTTCGTTAATTTTATAAAAAGCATAATAACAAAATTACCAGTGGTTGTCCTTTATTGGGCAGGAGACAGGACAGCAGCATATTGAATAGCAGGGGCCCTGGGGTCACTTTTCTGTTTGATAGTTGTGTGACCTTGGGCAAAAAAACCTTCCTCTCTAAGCCCAGATTCATCCATCTGTAAAATGGACATAATAATTACTACTTGACAGAGAGACCCTGGGGAAACAGAATGAGATGAAGCCATTTGCATGATGCCTGGAACTTTCATAAGTGACCAGTGCATAATTGGTGTTATTTTTCTTTTTACTCAGCATGCCACTCGCTGTGCTAAACACTTTATTTGAATGATCTTGAGTCCTCACACCTCTATTACATGGAGGTTTGCCCCAATTTTTAGATAAGGAACCTGAGTGTAACCCTTGGCCTTGAGCGATGATTCCAGAACACCTCCCAACATCGGGGAGGACAGGTGTTCAGGGAAACCCAGTAGTTCAAATGTCTGCTTGAGTCACATTTGCTAACATCTCATGGGGCAAAGCAAGCCACATACCAACCCAGGTCAAAGGGATGGAAAGTGGACTCCCCTCTCAATGGGAGCACAGCAAGTCACATTGTGAGGGCTTGGAAACAGCGAAAAGAAGTATTTGTGGCCATTTTACAACCTACCACAAAGGACAGGTGAGATATTTAGGAAGTATGAACCAATGTAACTTGATATTAGAAAACCCAAGTCTCCTGAAAAGAGCCCCCTCCAAAGCATTTTGGAGAACCCATAAAGAAAGTGTTTCCTACAAGCTAGTGAAAGGACACCATCCACTACCAATCTCTGCAAACTGATTCCTCTTCTCTGGCTTATTCCTCACCCTCCCTCCACCCCACACCATTTCTTCACTGTCCTTGGGGACTGCTACTTCCCCCTGAGCTTCAGTGCTTCGGTCAGCAGCACAGGCACCTTTGCAGGACACAGTAATAGCTTCACCAAGGCCCTTCCACCTACACCTGGCTGTGCAGGCCCAACACTGATATCCTGGACCCAGAGGTGCCAGAGCTTACAAAGTGGGGGCAAATGCCTCCCCGCCCCCTTCATGTCCTTCAAGGGCATCTCCCAGCAGTAGTGCCTGGCTCCTCTGTGTCTCCTGTGCCCTAGTGAAACAGTTCTTTGCGTTCATACTCACCATTGTAGCTGTCATGGGTTCCCAACCCCAGATGACAGAAGGATGAGTCAGGAGACAAATCTAAGATTCTAACACTTGGATGGACCCTTATAAAATTCCCCACTCAGAACTCCTAAGGGTTCTATAAGGCAAACTTGATGATCCTGATATCCTGTTCCTTTGGGATGAGTTAACTTCTAGGAGGTTCCTCAGACTCTCATGCAAATAGAGTTGAGTCTCCTCTCTGTTCTGCAAAATGTAGCATATAAGAACATGGGCTCTGGTGGCAGATTAATACGTAAATATGTAAGTCCTGGCTGACTCCTTACTAACTGTGGGACCTTGAGCAAAAAGAAGCCCTCTAAGCCTCGGCATCTTTATCTGAGAAATGGAGGTAATAAAAGTACTATCTGTTAGGATTATGCTCTATCAGATAATGCTGTAAAGTGCTCAGAATACTGTGGTGGAGCAATAAATATTCATCTTTATTATTAACGTTTTAATTATTATCCTAAGAGTGAACGCCACCTAATCTCCTGCTGGGAGAGGATATCAGCTCTCCTGTGAAATCCTAAGCAAATGTGTGAGTTATTTCAATCTTTGCCTGCAGCTCTTGTGCCCTGCCCAGAAGCCAAAAGGCAAGGTCTTGTCAATGACTCAGAGTCACTGGGCCGAGGCAGAATATCTGCTTCTGTCTGCCATTCAGCTGCGTGTGAAAACGTCTGTTTTGTAGGGGAGCTAAAGGCACCCCAGTCATTCTAAATATTTCAGTCTGTCTGAATGCTTGCCAGCCTGTTAGGAGAGTGTTGGTAACAAAGAAGATAAAAATGTATTTAGAAGGAATGTGAGTGAGTGTGTGTACGTGGACGGGTGTTTTTAAAGTCTGTATACGTGAACTCCTGATTCGGGAGATGTCTCCGCTGGGGGCAAAGGCTGTCTTGTGCAAGTCTTGTTACGAGGGTGACGGGTTGAAAGCCAGACCCGGATTATCACAAATGGATGCGGAGGGAGGCTGGAAATCAGGCCTCCTGCCCACTCAGCACTTCTTGGCACTCTCCCCATCTCAGCCGTCCCTGATACTGTTCCTGCATTAGAGGCTGCAAACACAATTGACTTCTATTACTTAGAAAGCTGGCCACTTTACTTCGTTTAAACGTTTAGGATGGACTTTAGAGATTGCCGAGATGCTGGACGGCACAGCCAGCCCAAATCAGTCCTTCGCCCAGCCGCCACTCAGACCACATGACAAGAGAATATTCCTTCATTCCACATTCAGCATCCAGTCTCCATTAGCAGATGCTTTTAGACATCATTATTCCTGCATTTGAAACATAGAGTCCAATGCACATATCCCAAAATATTCCATTTTAGCCCTTTATTCATTTGATACATTTTCAATGTCCCATTCCTTTTCTAGGCCTGGAAATATAAAGTTAGAGCATATATCAATGTAACCCATCAGGATTCTCACAGTCTATTAAGGGGAAGAGATAGGCAAAGAAATAGGAACAGCATAATGGTACCAATGCTGTGATAATTATTTTTTAAAATGGTACTGGGACTCAGCAAGGATGGAGGAATCAGAAATTACTTCACAGTTGAGCAAATGCTTGAAATGAAACCCAAAAGGGTTATTAGGAGGAAAATGAGATGAAGACTTTTCTAGGTAGAAGAATGCTGTAAAAGGGGTATGGAAATTCGATTCAGGCAGATCTTTGGTTAAAACTCCATGACTCCTTCCTTGACCTTGGGCAAGTTACTCAATCTCCCTGAACCTCAGCTATCTCCTCTGTAAAACTGAGCTAATTGAACTTCCTAGGTATATGGTGGTGATCAAAGTGCTCATATGAGCAAATAGCTGGGAGGAATATGACTCATGGTGGGCATTCATGACATGGTGTCCAGTGTAATTAGCTTGGTGTGACAAGAGCTGCAGAAGAAGCAGAGCACGTGGAGACTCGGGGAAGTGTATGCTATGGGCAAAAGGCTCCACTGGTAGTTTTAAGCCAAGGAGTGACATGATCATACATGGGTTTTCCATAGATGTATTAATGGTGGGCTTGAAGATTGCCTGAAGGGGGAGCCAAGGAGAAGTAGGTAGTACAACCCTGGAAACTAATATTTAGCTTATCCTTGGTGGAAAAAAGGGCAAATTTTCTAAATTAAAAATTTTCTTCATTCACAGGAGGCTTATTACCCTCCAGCAAGGAGCAAACCTGTCCTTAAAGTTGTAGCTTATGTCCTGATACATATTGTGGTAGATGGAATCACGGCCCCCCACAAAGTCATGTCCAAGTCATAATCCCTGGTCCTATGAACATGAATTCATTTGTAAAGAGGATCCTTGAAGATGTTAAGGGCAAATGGAATCAGGGTGGGCCTTAATCCAATTAGACCAGAGACCATATATGCTGAGGACATTGGGCACAGAAGTAGCAGAAGCCCCAGGAGGAGGTTGGAGACACATCACTAAGAATGATGCCAGAATGCCACCTCTGAACAGTGCAGGCACTGGAAGAAGCATGGCCTTGTTGACACCTTGATTTTGGACTTCTGGCCTCCAAAACTGTGAGCCAAAAATGTGAGCCAATGCATTTTTGGTATTTGTTACAGCAGTCCTGGCAAATTAAGACATACTTTGTTCAACATCTGAATTTTTTTCCCAGCAGGGAAAGCTAGACTTATAAATCAATGTACATGTCATGAGGCCAAAAGGAGAGTCACTTTCCAGTCATATTGTTTCACCCTCCCTGCTTCTTCTTACCAAGGCCTGCCTGGAGCCAAAATGCCCATGTGGATGGAGAGAAAAACCATTTCTCTGGTGTTTTCTCCTTCACCATCAAAAAGCCCCAATGGGAGCACCAAAGAAAATGTTATCTCAACATTTCCCCAGGATGTGTCCCTCCTGCAGAGGAAAAATGAATTCTAAAGGCAGTTTGTGTGTGCAAGTACACTGGCCTTTTTTCATGGAGCTCAAACATCACATCCTAGGAAGCTACCCCGGCCCATTATGAAACCAAGCCTGGATGACTACTCCCTCTCCTACATGGTGATTCAATTAATTACCTGTTCATTCTTGTCTCCCCAACTAGACCAAGAGCTCTTCCAAGTCAGGGATCAGGTCTTAGCCATATTCTCATTTCCCCCACTGAACACAATGCATGGTGCCTAGTAGAGAGCAGGAAATGTGTGTTGAGTGGATATATATGTGGGTGAACTCTCATTTCAAAGCCTCCCAACTTAAAGCTTACACTAGAGGGAGCTGGGGCCTTGGACA
>JAQZBX010028889.1:0-20611 GCA_029593785.1 Cabassous unicinctus
TTTTTAAAACAATTTTATATTATGATAGGCAAATAGCTCTCAAAATTCAATAATAAGAAACCAGAACTTGTTTAAAAAATGAGCAAAATTTTTGAACATTTCCCTAAGAAAATACATGAAAGGCAAATAAACACATGAAAAATATATTCAAAATCATTAGTAAATAGGGAAATGCTAATTAAAACCAAAAAAATGAGATACCACTACATATCCTGCAGGCTGGGTAAAATTAAAATGGCTGACAAGCAATGTTGGTGAGGATGTGAAACAAATACAATTTTCATATACGCTGGAGCAAACTTAAAATGGTATAACTACTTTGCATAACATTTTCACAGTTTCTTCTTAAGTAAAACACACACCTACCATATGATCCATCCATTCCACTTCTAGGTATTTAGCAAAGAGAAATAAAATCATATATTCACACCACCTTGTATTGAGTAGTGGTAGCAGCTTTATTCATAATTCATAAAAACTACCCAAATATCTATCAACTGATGAATGGATATACAAAGAAAAAAAAAGATGAATTTGACAAATGCTGTGAAGAGGTTTCAGACTGATGACTATATTTCATTTTTAGAATGTGGAATTCTATCAGAAAATAAGACAGCATGATGACCAGCCACAAAATCACTCCATATCCCTGCATGGAATATTCACAGACTTCCAGTCCTCATCATATTTTCTTTATTACTTTATCAGTCTTGATAGGGAAATTGGTGGAAGAAAAATAATTTATTTTCACTAACAATATTTTCCTTGAGGCTGCCTAGATATTTTACAGATATATTTGTTATTGCAAAGATCGTCAATGGAAACTAAAATAAGTTACTCTCTGAGACAGCTCACACACTTAGGTCCAGATTGATTTCCATTTGTTTATAGTGTAGACAAGCTAACTAAATATTTTTCAAGAACACTGATTCAATGAGATTATGACCTAAGACTTTCTATGAGCACAAACATGCCAAGTTTCCTAGTACACTAAAAAGAGGCCTGGAACTTGAGAAAGGAGACCTGAGTTTGCTGCCTACTTTTAGAATTACATTCCTTTTGGGTGATACCCCAGAAATCAAAGCATCTCTAGGCTTCAATTTCTCTATCTCTAAAGAAACTGAAAAACTGAATGATTTCTAGGGCCCCTTCAAGCTTTGACATATTTGTTCTAGCCTGTAGGCATATTTTTAAAAAATATATAAAGTGCAAATTTTCACACATTTTTAAAAATTCAGAACTAATATTCATTGCTAGATACCATGTCTAAATTATAGGTAAAGCAAAATGAGGATGCAAGTGAAAGAAAATGGAGGCAGAAGTTATATTCTGAGAGTTCACCTAAACGTTCACAACTGTGGAAGCAAGCTGGCATTCCCTTGTTTCCTTGAGCGAACATCACAGTGAGCCACAGATTTGGCCATCTCTGCCTTCTATCTGCAGCAGTGCCAAAATTGAGAGAGTAGCTGTGCAGAGGGGCAATGGGATCCCAAGAGGACTGTCACCACATCTGTGCTGCCAGCATCCTTTTCCAGACCAGGTGGTGGGGCATTCACCCAGCACAGCTGCCGGACAGCACAGCTCTGGCACCCATCCCTCAAGGATTACTACGAAAATGGGGATTTCAGGGACACAAAATTCCTCTTCCAAATTCAGAGTTTGGTTACCCATAATCCTCTTTGGACACAGACCAATGGAAACTAATGTGCTAAAGAGCATGCACCTGTCACAGTGTTTTTGAATGTAACCCAACCAAGTTAACTGTCAACACTGGTAGGAAAAAGGAAGAAGGGCAACTGGAAATTGTTGGGGGAGGAACCTTTTTACCCCAAAGGCTTCAACAACTCCAGAAATAAAAAAAAACTCTTTGTTAATTACTGGATGTTGTCTGCTAACAAACTTGAATGTTTCAATATATGGTCAACATGTAAAAAGTATGACCTAACAGACTGTTTGACCAAATAAGGCAAACTGGCTGTTCCTTTCCAAAGGGTTGGATTTCAGTGAAATCAACTCCAACTTCAGCTGCTATTTTACCACCAACCCAAACTCATCTCTCTATTGTACTCACTGTATGTATGTAGGCTATGCCCAGATACAGAGATGCTGAGATGCCTGTGACTGAAAAAAGACCCTTCCCAAAGTTAATAATCTCTGGCTCTGATGGTAGGATGTCAGCTGTTTCTCTGGATGCCTTGGTACAAAGCATTCATTCAATAAGTATTTTAATGCCTGCCAAGGCACCCTTTGTTATGCACTGGGGATATAAAAATAAGGCAACATAGTCACTGTCCTTAGAGAGTGCCCAGAGAGACAGGAAAAGACAGACTAGAAGACGCAACGGTGATGACAGTTCTGGGGGCACATGAGGGCAGAGGCCCTACATCTGCCTACTGGAATCAGGGGGAACTTCGTGGAGAAAACAGTG
The DNA here is from genome assembly GCA_029593785.1 of Cabassous unicinctus. Classification (NCBI taxonomy): domain Eukaryota; kingdom Metazoa; phylum Chordata; class Mammalia; order Cingulata; family Chlamyphoridae; genus Cabassous; species Cabassous unicinctus. Next base: position 2,429 of record JAQZBX010028889.1, read on the forward strand.
CTTACGGGCACAATAGAAGAACTAGTGGATATTTATCTGCTGGCCTGGTTTCGAGGGGGATGTGAGGGTGGGCTGTGAGTCTTAGGAAAGTACATGAGCAAAGACATAGAGGTATGAGAGAGTTTAGTTTATGTTTGCAGAACATAAAGGTCAGAGAGTATGTGGAAGTTCATGATGATAAATAGGTCGGCAGGGGTCAGATTAGGCTTCAGAATTCAGAACTTGCTGAGGGCTGCAAATCTCCCTACCATTGGTATGAATGACCCTACCAGACCCACCTTACAAGAAAGGAGCATACAAGGTGTGCATCGGCCCCTTTGTCTCAGGGGTGTGTTTTGAAAGGCAGAAAGGGTGCCCTCCTCACTGTGGGGAAAGAGTCTGAAGGTCGCAGCCACACAGTTCCCATGTCACAATTTAATGAACCCTCATAAAGCTGATCCCCCCAATGTGAAGGGCCTCACTCTCCCTTATACACATCACATAGTTGACTCTCTAAGTCCTTTCTGGGCACTGAGCTGGGTTGGTGGAGTTATCTTCCTAAGCTTAAAATGGCATGGAATCAATTTCTTTCACTGAATTCAAATTTTATAATGGAGTCGTGCTGCTCCTGATGACCCACCCTTATAAGCAGAAGAGTGCCAGCAGGTCAGGGAGGGATATACAAGGAAGGACAGTATAAATGGAGTCACGTACACCTTTAGCCACAATCTCTTAACATGCTATTGCTGTTATATGCATCAGTTTGTAGTGAAAACTATAAGGCAGAATCCTCACAATCTCACAAAGTGGGAACCTAACCCAAGAATTAATGGAACCAGCAGTGACGTATTCGCATGTTTGTCACATGAAATAGGAAAACTTACAAAAACCCGGCAGGATTACTAATGACTGTTCTTCATATTCAAAGACAGAAGACCTAGTGTATATAAAATCTTGCCTTTTGTACCTTCTCAATATCCAACTTTGGACAAATCACATGACCTGGAATTTTCTTACCCTATCCTTAAATTTTGTCAAGTACCTATTGAGAGTAGGAAGACTATTGACTTTAATGGCTAAAAAAGGCGGAAAGGAAGAAAAAATCATTTCATCTGTGCCTGAATGAGATACTTTTCACGCTCTCACTTTAATACACACACACAAACACACCTCAGAACAACAACAAGCTGAAAAGAAAAACTGAAACTAAATTCTCTTTGAATGAAACAAAGAAATAACTGCAAGCTCAAACCACAAACTCGCAAATCATCCTTGAGAAGAATGGGAAACAAATATGGCTTCACAAGATGGTGAAGATCTGGGACTGTTCTCCCAGCCCAGTCTGATGATATGCCCTGCTTCTGAGCCTTGTTTCCTAGAGGGCCAGCCAACACCACGTGGAAACTCTCCGACAGGAGGGATGAGCAGGGGCATAACTAAAAAGAAAACACCCACCCAAAGTGAGATTTCAAACTAAAATTACAATGCACGCAAGATAATTGAGGACTGTGATAGACAGTAAGGAAAAAGTAACCGAAAGACTGACAGCCATGAAAATAGAAAAAATAAAACAATTTTAAAGGACTTAAAATGTGTTTTACAATCATCAAGAGGAAAATAGTGTCTATAAAACAAGAACAGCAGGGTATTAAACAAAAGCATGTGGCAATAAATTCTTGAGAGGAAATTCTAGAAATCATTTTTTTAAAAACGCCATAGGTAAGATAAACATCAGACTGGACCTGATTAAATAAATAATGAGTAGACTGGAAGATACAGTTGATTAAAACACTCAGAACACATCACAGAAAGATAAAGAACTGAAAATTATGAAAGGGAAGCTGATAGATGACATATATATTGTGAGGCACAAACATAACTTTAATAGGACTCCAGGTGAAAATATAAAAAGGCATATCTGAAGCAAGTATCTGGAGATAGAATTACTGAAATTTCTCTTTATTTGTAAAGTAACTTGAACTAACTGGCAAAAATTTGCTCTTGTGATTAAAATGAGCCAAGAATAGGTGTTAACAGAGCAGCATATCTAATTTGTTCTTGTTTGATTTAAAAATCACAGTCAGAATGAAATCTTGGTAAGTACAGAAACGTTGCCTCATTAGTAATTTGCATAAATCAGAGAAGACTGTTGTTGCACATAAAGTGACATGTTGACAAATAACAAATCTGTAAAGGCTTACTGATAGATACCCTCTATTAATCCACTTCACTAGGCATGCTCAAGAAATTCTATCAGTCTTCTAAATTTGTTCCCTTGCTTGGACCGGTAAGTCATAGTGGTTCTTAATTTAGCTTCCTACATGTAAATGCATTAGATTCAACTTAGCTGAATGAGGAAACTTCACTAGAAATAATAGTACTTGGCAAATCCTAGTTTACAAATAATGGAGACACAGTATGACCATCACAACAGAAATCTGAGAGGGAAATGGGAGTACTTAAAAAATCATTTTGAGATGTTCTTCCTTTATACCGGTCGTGTAGATTTACCATGAGTTTTTCACTAGTGCTTTTTAATTTCTAATTATCCAGTGACAATGGCAAATACATTGTGAGATCTGGTATTTTGCAGCTAGACACACACCCTACTCAAGAAGATGAAGCATGAGAGATGTGAAATGGTGAGTAATGCTCATTTGGTGGATGGCAGACATTAAAGGGTTCATGAGTGGTTGAAGGGAAAGGAAGGAAAATAAAGTAGACTTAAGGGAACCTCAAGAAGTTCAGAAGGGCTTGCACTGATTTTAGAATAGATCCCAAAAGGTTGAAGGTACCTCACCTGGGGAGCGGCAGGGAGATGATTAATTGCAAATTATGCCAAAGCATTATCCAGGTGGCAGGAGAACCTTACACAGGAAGTTCAAAGTGTATATATTTATCTTTTATATCCCAATTAAGATAGCTGAGAATTTTCTCCTTTACAAATATCCAGTCAGTATAGCACTAAAATATGGCACCGCTCCTGAAATCCTAAAAAGTGGAACCTCCCTGAAGCCCTGAAAAATGTCAGCTGCAAAAGGAATTCTAGTTGCATAAACCACACACAGCCATTTTCACCAAAACTTCCTCCACTACCTGATCCCAGCAAAATCAATAAAAAAATTGATAAACTAGTTGTTTATTTTGTTTTTAATATTGTAGCTAGTTTGACTTCTTTATCATGTACTTTCTTAAACTTTTTATTTTGAAATAACTTCAAACATACAGGAAAGTTTCAAAAATAATAGAGAAAAATACAGAGAACTCCAATATTCCCCTTACCCCAATACCCAGATTAACTTAACATTTTGCCACATTTGCTATATCATTCTCTCTAAATATTTTTCTTAAACATTTGAGAGTAGATTGCAAGTCATGTGCCTTTAACACTTTATACTCCCATGTATATTCTAAGAAAAAGGATATTCACTTATGTAACCACATTAAGTTTGTTATCAAGTTTAAGAAATTTAACATTGATATAAAGTATACAGCCTATATTCCAATTTTTTCAATTGTCCCAATAATGTCCTTTTGGCCATTTTTTTCTTCCCTTATTATATTCAGTCCAGGATCATGTATGGCATTTAACTGTCATTGTCGCTTTAATATTTCCTTTAAAAAATTGTGGTAACACATACAACCTAAAATTTCCCTTCTCAACTACTCCCAAGCATGCAATTCAGTAGCATTAATCACATTCACAATGTGCTATCATCACCACCACCCGTAACCAAAACTTTTCCATTACCTTAAACAGACAGCCTGCACCCCTTATGCTTAAACTCCCCATTTCCCCCACCCCATTGTCCCTGGTAACCTGTACTCTACTTTGTCTCTATGAATTTACATATTCTATAAGTCAAATTTCAAATAAGTCAAATCATACAATATATGTCCTTTTGTGCCTGGCTTATTTCACTCAATATGATGTCTTCAAGGCTCATCCACATCATAGCATTATCACGCACTTTTAATCTCACTTTACCAACAGAATTTGTTTAGCCCACGGTGTAGGGAATAATTACTTTTAGGTCACTCTGCTTAATTAGATGATCAAGTTCTATTTTAAAAATATTTCCTTTGCAGCCTAAAGGACCTTCTTAACTTTCAAACAGAATGGTATCTTTCTTGATTATTGGCCAAACACTTGAGAAGATGACATCCATAGGTCACTTAGGAATAATTGTCAGTAAGGTAGTATTCTGAGACAAGGACCCTGGACATTCACAACATGGATATATTCTTGGGATTCATGGCAATAATTATGGAGAGTACTTGACACCAGTCCTGGGAACTCCTACAGCGGCCCCTGAGCTTTATCGCACTGACTTTGAATGACCTCTCCTGCAGAATCTGCATCATGCTTCCCTGTATCTTCAGGAAGGAATTGGTTTAACTTCTGTACCCAGAATAAACATCGGTGTAACCAAATCTTCACATGCTACACAACTTCTATTTCCTGTGTTCCACCAACCCTGTTGGTAAAATCTTTTGACATGCATACTGAGGACAGCAGATACATTAGCGGTTATTCTTTAATCTATGGTATTTGGTAAGGCAGAACCATTTATTGAGCTACTCTAAGTATGTCTTAGTTTCCTAGTGTTGCCACAAAGTACCACAAACTGGGTGGCTTCAAACAACAGGGTTTTATTGTCTCACAATTCTGGAGGCAAGAAGTCTGAATCAAGGTGTCAATAGGGCCATGCTTCCTATGAATCTGTAGGTTTCTGGCAGTGGCTTGTGGCAATCCATGGCATTCTCTGGCTTGTGACAGAACACAATGTCTGCCTCCGTCCCACAGCCATCTTCACTATCTCTCTGCCTGACTGTGTCCAATTCTCCCATCCTTATAAGGACAACAGTCATCTGGTGTTTGACCCCAATCCAGCTTGACTTTGTCTTAACTAATAATATTTTCAAATACCCCACTTCCAAAAAGGATCACGTTCTCAGGACCAGAGGTTAGGACTTGAACATGACTTTTGGGGGAGACACAATTCAATCCATAACAAAGTGTATCTTTCAAAGGTACCATTGGAGAACTGAATTGGGAACCCCTTGGTTCCACAATGCACCATCCAATTTTTAAATCTTGCAAAATTGCTACTTTGAGACAGATGGCACAATGCTGGCTCAAAAATGGCTCTAGTTTGTGAACATCTGGTTTGAAAAAGATCATCCATGTCATATTCTTGAGTCAGATAAACAGCTAGAAGCAGAAAATTATTTTATTCAGGACCTTCCTTATTTTGTTTGTTTTGCTTCAGAATAGTGTGGAAGCCTATTGTCATTCTTTAACCCAGACAAATTGACTGACCCATCACCAGTGCTTCAGTGTTTCACCAAGCAGCCAGCACAAAATCTGTTTAATTCCAGACTGGCATTTATAGTCTGCTGCTGCCTACCAGTAATGCTTTTTCATGTGTATTTGTGGTGGTGGGGACCCACTGTGTGAATTTATAATTCCACCAACAGAGTGGGACTAGGAGCAGCTAATAACTGTTGTATAGAAAGCAGCCCACCTACTCATACTGGGACCAGTTTGAACCTCCAGGAACACCACCACACTGGTCTCTGGAGCTGTCCTATTTCCTCATTCTTTCCACAGGTATTTACTGAGTGTTAATTACATTCCTGGCACCACACCTGGGGCTGGGGAGACAAAGGAGATTTAGACAAGCATGATATCTGCCCATCAAGAGGGGAAACAGACCCAAAACAAAACAAAACAAAAAAAAAGGGTAGAAAAACAAACACATAAATATAAGTGCAAGTTATAAGAAGTGCTATGAAGTAAACAAACCAAGGACATGCAGAGAGGGGAACCCTATTTTAGGTTAAAGAAAGGCTTTAGGAAGGGTCTAGTTGACAGATTAATTTTTCTTCTCTGTAACATTCCTTCAAACAAGCAAAGATAGCTGAGGCCTAAGAACAAACATTTTCTTTTCTGGGTTAAACATTCCCAGTCTTTGGCCAGTCCTATAAAGTCGTCAGAGAATGCCCTCCTAGTCTACTTCTAGCATGTGTCTTCTAGGACAATAAAAAGGTCTAACAGACTGCATAAGAGACTTATTTTGGGGGATAGTTGACAGACAAGTCAGAAAAGCTTCATGAGGGAAAAGGTAGAATCCTCCAATCAGATTCCTAAATCTTTGGTTGCAAACACTTCTGTGTCTCTGAAAACAAAACCTCCCACTTAGAACACTCATGGTTTCAGCTACTACCAGCTACTGCTGGGAAGCCAACCCCACATTGAGGTTTCCAGAGCCCTGATATCTAGGAAGACCAATTTCGAGCTGCTGTTCTTAAGACTGCCATTTTAATCCACCTTTATCTCCTGCTTTTGACTTCTGTCCACTCCACCTTCTACCCTCTCCTCACCCTTGCTGTGTTTTACCCTGCAGGTGGGCTTTCACAGGCGTCCATTGAGAAATAACCCTAAGGAGTGGGTGGACAAGGCATATTATGGTTCTTGTTTATTCAGGATTTGGGCAGAACCTCATGCCCATCCCAAGGTGGATATATGTGGTACTCTGAGTGAATTAAACAAATCTGTTCACAAATGATGGAAACATTTTCCGTACAACATGAAAGATATTGATCATGCTTTAAAGGAGGCATTAGTTTTATTTATCAAACACCCCTTTAGCTGGGCTGGGCTGCAACCAGTCAGAACTACAAAAGACATGAGTCCAATTGGATGGCATATTGCCTTTCTTTGATTATACTTCTTCCAATCTCCCAGCTCTATAAATATTACTCAATATTTTACCATACTTCAAATTTAAGAATTTGGTTGTCTCTCTTATCTAGTTCCTAAACACTAAACAGAAAAACCAGTTCTTAAGATGGAAGAGATAGCATCTGATTGACACTTTGAACCTGGATTACGTATTAAACAAGAAATGCCCTCCTTGAGCCAAGGTAATTGTGAAATGAAAAGCAAGTGACCTTCTCAGCTGATGATGCATCCATAAAATGGTTGGAAAGCTGCCCTGTCTGCACATGGAATCAGAAAATAAAATGAAATAAAAAGAGGTCATCCCATACACCTAATTTCTTCATCTTGCTGCAGCCATTCTCCCCAGGGCTTTCCTTTAACTCAGTTGCCAAGGAGGCATGAGGGGTTATCCTCTCCGAAACACCATTAAGGATTCTGTGGGGCCTCCTGGGAAACTCGGAAAGAGTTCTGTAGGGAAACTGGCTGCTTCTCTGGCCTCATCATATGCAAAGTGCATTTTTCAACACAGCTGGCAAACAAATCTCTTTGAAAGAGATAGCCAAGAGGCTCAAGATTGGCCTTCGAATATAATGAGTTCAGCAGCTTTCACTCTCCCCAGCCTATAATACTCTTCTTCCCATGTAGTTATTTATTATTATTTAGTATTTATGCAAGCTATAAATGTGCATAGCACTGCACAAGGTCACAGAGAAAGCCAATGCAACAACAAACACATCCCAAGGAATGGAAAGTGACCCACAAGTCAAGTCCACAGGCAGGGGCTTCCAAGGAGGCAGGGGAAGAGGGTCATGGTGGACAGCTGAAGTGATCCAGGTCCAGGAGACAGTCTAGGCGTGGCCTTGAGCTGCTGGACCATCGTTCCTCTACTCTGCTGGGGATTACAGGAGGAAATGGCTTGACCTCTCCATGTCTTTGGCTACTCCACACTTGTTTTGTAAACAGAGGCAGAAAAAGTGATCTAGAATCAAGACATTCACCATAAGCTGCAACTCATATTCCTAAGCCACATCCAAGGGAGTGGAAACTGTTAAAAGAGAAGGAAATGATCAAGCAGTGTTTCTAATCTTGGGGTGTATAACCTGTGGAACAATCCCACCCATATTACTTCAGTATTGGAAAATAAGTGGCCCTGATGTTCTCTATCAATGACCTGAGTGTGGTTTATGTTTACCATCAAATGAGTCTAATAAAATGCAGGCAGTTGAAGAGCTATCTAAGGTTACGTCATCAGAAAATGATGGAGCTGAGATCTGAACCCAAATTCCCTGACTCCAAGTCCAATATCCCTCCATAGACAACTGCTGCCCCTGCCTGCTCTCTCCTTGGTTGCTCTGGACCTTGGGTCCCTGACTTTCATCTTATTGTCCCCAAATGGGCTACCCATCTTCCACCTTTGAGATTAAGCCTTCCTCAGGCCCTTTGGGTGTGTGTGTGTGTGTGTGTGTGTGTGTGTGTGATTTCTCTCCTGAGCCCCTCTGTTTTTTATTTTTATATCCTTCTTTGGAAATAGCATCTTCTCTCATACTTCAATCACCAGCTCAATGTGGTGGACTTACCATTACCTCTCCATCCCTACACTCAGTGTAGAAATAAGCTTATGAGCTTTACAGTCAGACAGGTTTAGATTGAAATATCAGCACTGTTTTGTACCACCTATGAGATATTCTTAAGCTTTCTGGAAACATTTCCTTATCTGTAAAATGAAGACAATATTTACCTCACAGCTAAGGCAGAGCCTTCTGGGTCCTGTCCAATGCCCATTCCCTACCTCTTTCCTAGTAACAGAGCCCTGATTTTTAGCTGGGTACACTAAGGCCTGGCTAAAACACTGTTATCCAGCCTCCCTTTCAGCTTTGTGTTTCTTTGTGTTTATGTTCTAGCCAGTGAGATGTAGGCAGAGGCACTGAAGCAAGACTCCTCTTCTCTACTTTTCTCTTTCTTCTTGCCTAGAACACAAACATGACAGCCAAGCTTTATCAGCCATTTGGGGCCCTGAGGAGACCCTGAGATGGGAAGCCAAGTGCTAGGGATGGCCAAGCAGAAAGGTATATAACTGGGTCCCTGAAGAGACTCCAAAGCTACCCTAACAGCCTTGGGCTGCCTACATTTTAAATAACAGAGACAAACAGGTCTATACACCGTAAGCCACTATTTTATCAGTTTTTCCTTTTATATTCAGCCAAACCTAGGACTAACCATGGATTTTCCCTTTTTTCTTTTTCTGTCTAGTGGGAGAGGGTGCCACGGAAGAGATACAACAGCTACTGCTACTGAATATGCAACTGGAAACATATAGGGAAGAAACAGCCTGCCTTCTCTCTTCTTCTCACCCTCCAATCTCCCATTAGCGGCTCCCATTGGCCAGAAGCGGCTCCCATTGGCCAATAGCCAGAAGCCATTTTCAAGGAAGCCTGGGAAACGGAGTTGCAAGAAACAGCCCCCTTCAGTGCAGAACAGAGCAAGGAAAGGGCAGGGGATGGATTTGAGAGCATAAAGGCAAATGACATGGCCTTTCCAGAGAATGGTAGCTAGATGACATCCCATATGTAAAGCATTTAGCACACTGCCACAGAAGAGACATACCAGACATTCCCCTTCACTGACTTCTCTCCTGAGTCATAGACTCTCAATGCAAATCATCTTTGGCTCTCTCCACTTAGATATTCCACAAGCACTTTCACCTAATTTGTCCAAAGCATAATTCAGCACCTCTCCCTCTATAAAATCCTTTACTCCTCCATTCCAACATAGGTAATAGAATCATTACCATTCTATTCATTCAGACTTGAAATGTAAGAGGCCTCTTAACTCTTCCCTCTTCACAAACTTCCCCTTCCCACATCCATGTAGGCACCAAAACACAGATGTTCTGCTTCCATGGCTTTCCTAGCTAACCCTTCGAATGCTCATGGCTATGAAACAAAATAGCTCTTGGTGTTGCTCCGTCTTCTCACACAGTCTCTGCTTTCTCTGTTTATCTGCTCCATACCAATCTCTCTTCCAGCTTCTTCATCACCATCTACTCAATGTTTGCCCTGCATGAAACTTTGCATTTTAGTGGCTTAGGCTCAACTTTTCAGCCTCCTTCCACCTTCAGCTGCACTGATAACTAGAACATTTCTGCGTCTTATAGATCAAGGTCACAAAAGCAAGACTTTGTATGGCCCGTTCATATTCTCTTGCTACAACATAGGTATGGAGATGGCCTATGGCTTAACTGCCCCTTGGTGATGTGTTTACCCTGACCTGTCCTTTGGGGGTAGGGAGGGGGCAGGGCAGGCCATGATTGATATCTTTAACACAACCCTCCTGCCACAGGAGGACTCAATACAATCATAGCATACCCCTGACTAAAACTCTCCAAAGCCTCCGATGACTACCCACAACTGGAAGGGAAAAAAACACTTGCCTTACAAAATTTAAATGGAAATAGTTTCATCATTTAGAGAGATATTTGTCACTTTGTGATACATGAAATGGTAAGGAAAATGTGCTCACTGGTGATCTTTCACAACATGGAACCAATCTCCAAGTATCTTTCCACACTCATCATAAGCTCCAATGTCTGGGATCCAGTGTCTAGAACTTACTTTCCATTTCCAAATACACTTTCCAAAGTCTCTTCTTTGAGCTTCTCTTCCCTGTGTCTGGAATGCTTTTTCCCTTGATATTTCTATGTGTTGATATCCTGCCTACCAATCCCTTGAAATCTGCTCTAGAATGGTCTTTGCAGCAATATTTTCTCTAATTATCCCAGCCGGAATGAGTTCCTTTTGGCCACATATGCCTTCCTGCCCTATAAGCACCAAAAGAGCAGGGATATCTGTTTTCTTGGCCATTATATTCCCAGTATTCAGGAAAGACCTTGGCTTACTAGGTACTCAGTACATATTGGTTGAATAACTGTTCACCTGATAGCAAGCACATCATTTCTTCCCCATATGCCTATTGTAGCACTGATCACAGCCTGCCTTAGATTCCAGCTATGTCAGTTTTCTTTATGCCTCGCTAGGTTGTGAATAAGAAGATGCCTTATTAATCTTGGTATCTCCCAAGCTGAATTTATTTACTGGTCAAAAATAAGGTCAAAAGTAAGATTTGAAGCCATTAAATTATAATTTTGTCTTCACAAAGGAAAGAAAATATTTAACATTTGGGGAGACAGCTACAAATACAAAGCAGAAATCTCTGGAAATTATACAATAAAATTTAGGTTTTTGACATTCCTTGTTTATAACATTTTAAAGGGCAAAAACTATTCCTATAGTAAGCAGTTCATGTTGTTCTGATACTAGCAGCCCTTACTCAAAAATAGGATATTCCTGAACCTCAACTGGTAGAAATGATATCTCATTTCAAAAGTATAAAATATACTTTTATTACCCGGGATGCAATAATATTCTCACCTATAAGTCATCTTTGGAAATGATTCTTTTCAAAATTAACCCAAAATTTATTTAGAGTATCCTATTGTGACCAACAAATAGTTAGAGGATGCTTGCAAAAACAATTGTTGCTTTAAATTATTATTTATGATAACTTTAACTGAAACAAAGTGAATGAAAAAAAAATATTTTAACTTTTATTTAACTCGTTGGCCAAAGGTAACAGTACATGGAATTAAAGGGAAAGTTTAGGATTTTGTTTTAAGGGTAAAACTTTGTCCATTGCAGGAGAAACTAAAGTAAAAAGAATGGAATAAAAGAGGAAGACATACCCCTTGAGGACAATGCTGAGGAATGAAGAATTGAGGAAGTCATGATTAAAGTACTTATATTTATATAAGAGGAAGTTCAAATATGACAAGAAACAGTCCCCCTGTATTCCATCCATGCGTATTAGTCAAAGAAGCCACATAACACTTCTGCCCCTCAGGACAGTTCTGGTACTTCTGTTCTTGCTCTCCCCAACACCCGCGGTCCCTGATCCCTGTGTTGCCTTCCTGGGATGCACTTGGGTGACCAGCAGAGACTGGGTGGCCTAACCTGTCTCCAAGGCCAGCTGCACGGCCTCAAGCATGCAGGTACCTTGTGAAGAACAGACCAGGCAGGATCTGTTTCTGGGGGCACCACTGAGACCTGGTAGCTGTGATACCCCTGTTCCCCGTGGAACAAGTTAGGTAGGACAAGCCAGGCTTGCCTTTCCACTTAGCCATCTTCAAGGCTTGGGAAGGAGGAGTAACAGCAAGCTTCCTTCCGTCTTTGCTGTTATTATAGCTCATCCTTTGATCCCCATCAGTGCACTAACAGGCCTGTTAAAGGCATTTTTGGTGCACCAGTCTGTTGTATGAAAACGTTCTGAACATCTTATGATGTTTTGTTTCTCTGTCTTCCTGGGCTAAGCTCCAAGAATGCCCCCCTAGACATTGTGACCACTGAGAAACACCCCACGCATTTCCAAATCCTCTAGAAGATGGATAAGCTCCTGTGTCTAGGCCTCTTTTTGGTCTATAATCAAAACTGAGGAGTGCTAAACCTTAACCTCCCATGCAAATAGTGAATTAGCTGTTTAGATTGTGGCATTGGTGCCACTGCTGTCAATATAGCAGAAGCAGGCAGAAACTGTATCATTTACGCCCCTGTGGCTCAGGAGGCACAGTTCAAAGATGTTTTTGCCCCACAAGATTTGAAAGCCAATATTATCTCCACACAGGAGATTTACCACTTCATAAACTCAAGAAATGACAAGTGGAGTGTGTTCGAAACTCTTCCAGACAAATGAAGGGAGGGTAATTCTACCCCACTTTACCCCCATACTTCCCATCCAAAAACCACACACACATGCAGAGAAAATGCCTCCCACTAAAGATGAGTTGTTTCCTTATGGGTAGTTATGACAGTTGGCAGAAAGGAAAGGTTTATTTGAGGGAAATATATTCTGAAGATTGACTTTTCGGGCAAATGCTTGTTAGTGTTGCACTGATCCTTGGGTGACACGGGAGTATATCCTGAGGTTTAAGTTTTAATGAGGATTTTTGGAGAGCGGACCAAATTGCCACCACAGAAGATAAATTACAGGCAATTAGGTCTACATCTGATCCATTTTCCAACATGCTATAAGTTTCACTCACGACCTGTCTTCAGGTTCATGTTTTTCTGCAAAGAGCAAACCTGCTTTGTTCTTGAGAACATAGTTCATTGGAAATGAAATGTCTCTGGGTTGACACCCAAAAGTCCAGCCACAAATGAACCCAGATTATATTTGCAGGCAGCTAGGTATTGGGTTACAGAGTCCTTCCTGAGCATATTTGTTACCATCCTGTTGAAAGTCAGCAGGCTTGGCAGAGAAGCACTCATTTGCAAAAGGTGAAAGGTGAGGGTTGTGCCAGGGGATGGGGCTACAGATGTAGCAGGTGTTTGCAGCAGTGACTGAATACCAGACACAGGCCTGGCTGCATCAAAATTACCTGGAGCCATGGCTGGAAATACAGATTCCTTGGGTTCCACTTTAGACAAAGTGAAGGAGAATCTCTAGAAGTGAGAGTGAGTCTAACACACCAGGGTTGGAGACCCACCAAGGTACTTCATGCCTTGAGGGTAAAGGGCTTTCCCAGATCTTTTATTTACTCTGACTGTGGTCAAATGCTGGGCCCACTCTTGCCACAGAAGCAGTCTTAGTGGAGTCTACAGTTAAGTCTTAGTTCTTCCCCTTCCCCTTTAACCTGACTCCTCATAAGATAATTGCCACTTTTTGGTCTAGGAGTTTCACAGGAATTTTTCTACTCAGAACCTGCTTCTGCCAAAACCATTAGAAAGATAGTTCTAAGATGACATGAAAATCTACTTCTTTAAGAAAAATAGGGAGAGAAGAGGATCACGTGAAGGTGACCAAAATGCTGGGCAATGACTGAGCAATGGAGGGATGAAGGGGCTCAGTGGCTCAAGGATTACATGAATAAGCCAAAGCATAGTTATGGGATATCATGAATTCTTAGTCCTGAAAGTCTCCAGCTCTCCCTGAGGCCACAGTTGGAGACAGGTGGGTGGACCATGGCCATTCCCTAAGTAATTTCCTAAGTAATACACACAGGTAGTGGTACTAGGGAGTTGGCAAAATATGGTCTAGCTTGAATATTTGCTGTTTGTCAAGGGTAAATCGTGCAGGGAGCCTTCAGGTGCAGAGAATTCCTTGCACAAGAGGAATTCTTGCATGCCATTCTGTTTCAGCAATGGCCAAACACCCAAGCCTGAAAGGAAATTATGAAGTCCCTCCTATCCCTATCCCTCCATTTAAATTATCCAGTTGGTTCCCTAACATCATGTTTCAGGATTACTTCTCCCTGCCCCCAAGATTTGCAACTTTGCATTTTATTTGCCTAGAAGCAAATGTGACCAGCAATACCTCCTATCTGGGCTTATGTACAAGTGTTTCCATGGTCTATCCCACCCTGATCATCACCATCTAATAACATATAACTCACTGACCTTTCCTGGTCATTTAAACATTTCTTAGTTCAGTAAACATTTATTCAGTGCCTATTACACATTAGGCATCTTCTAAGCCCTAGCAATAGAATAGTGAACATAGCACCCTAGACTTAATTTTTTTGTGTGGTAGAAACAGGAAATAAACAAAGATATAGATACAAGGACAATTTCAGATAAATGCTGTGAGAAAAACAAAACAGAGTCATGTAAAAGAGCAGTGATTCTCAGATTTTAACCCCCAAATCAGCAGTGTCAGCATCATCTCAAAACTTGTTACAAATGCAAAATCTTGGGCCCCACTCAAGACCTTCTGAACCCGACACTCGGGGTCTGGTGCCATCTGTGTTTTAACAAGCCTTTCCAGGGATTCTGATGTGAGCTCAAGTTTGAGAACCACTGCTGTTATAAAGAATGTTGAGGGGGAAATTACTTTAGATTGGGTGGTCAAGAAAAACCTTCCTGATAAGGTCCATCTGAGCTGAGACCTGAATGTCATTTTAACTAGGGCGTCTCCTGGCCTCAATGCCCTGTAATGCTCACTTAAGGCCTCCCAAAGTCCTTGGTCCTAATTTCAAGCTTACCAAACACTCTGAGATTATCATTTCCAGTCAGGGCTGGCTTTATGGGTGTGTGACTTGTGCAGTTGTACAATTTCCGCACACAGAAGGGCCCCATACCTGGTTTAATGCTCTGCTGTTGCTATCTTGAAATTCTTAATAATTACATATTTGAACTTGTGTTTTGTGGGTGAAATTTGATGAGACGCTGGCACAAACACATGAGCAGAAGAGATACATGTAGCATGTGGGTCCTGTCTTTCTTGCTGTCCTATTAACATGTAGCATTTGCAATGCCCCATGAGCACAGAATCCTGGTGGAGCCCTGTGGGAGTACAGTGAGACTTAAAGCAAGTTTAAGGTAAGCATGTTAGGTCTATAACTGTGTAAGCCGAGGAACTGAGAATCCTGGGAGGCCATGCTTTCTATCCTAACTGAAACTTGCTTCAAACACAAAAAGAATTCAAAGGTGTTTTAAGAACCAAGAACTACCAAGGAACCCTATGATATCCATTCTTACCCATGTTACTTCCCAGAATTAGCCAACCACTTATCCAGACAATCATGGCATAGGAAGGGAAAAACAGGTCAACCCACAGTTGATTTTCCTTATCAGTAAGTCAAAGGTAAAGACTGTTGAGAGAATGTGGATGTATCAGAAAGTGAAATGCAAACTGAGGTTAGTTTTGGACAATATTTCCACTGCTCTGGTAAGAATTAAATATAGGCACAAGCACAAATAACCAAATACACATTGTATAATTTTCACAATTCCACATATGAGTTAAATGCTCTTAAATTTGTGTCAGAAACTGACATTGTACAATATAAAGACAAATGGTAAAATCTATGCTGATAATTTACATTTTTATTGTTCTTTACTTAGAATAAAATTAAATATCAAGTAAAAATACCTTGACAAATCAAGAGAAAGACCATGGAGGAAAGGAAAAATTTTATATTTTAATATGTTTAATGACATTTTCCCCCTGCTTTTTGAACAAGGGCCCTCATAGCTTCATTTTGCATCGGCCTCCACAAATTTTGTAGCTGGCCCTGCTTCCCATTAGAAACCCACCCACAGAGAGAGAAGCTGCACTCACCAGGCAGACGTGAGCATTCCGAAACAGGCAACAGCCATATTTCTTTGTCACAAATGGGCCATCAAGTTGAACATGGGCCTTCGGCAGGTGCCAGGCAGCACTGTTATGTGAAAAGTGTAGCTGCATCACTGGATAAGGGACACAGTGTCCATAAACCAAAAAGGAAGCTTTTCTCTCCAGCTCATACCCACATCCGACCGCAGCAGCAGCTTCTCTGGGAACAAACATGTAGGTAGAGTTTCCAAGGACTGGTACAATGCTAAATCTTAAACAAATTGGCCCATCTTTTTTGAGACCATCGGTCTACCTCCCAACAGGCAAAAGTTGCAAAAGGGGCCAGCGACCCATACACTCCCCAGAAGAATGAATGCAGCAAGAAAACATGAGTTAAAATTGACTAGTGTTAGAAGAGTCTACACATAACCCAGTGGAACTTGAAGGGAGATTTTTGTTTAAAAGTATATCTGAGGGCCTTGTCTTACATTTACCTTTCACTACAAATTCAAGTAACACCTGTATTTAATCAAAATGGGTCCCTCCCCCCTTCTCTAATCCACTTCCAACTTGCACTGCATGCCTTTAACAACCAGCTGATAAGAAAAAGAAGGAAAAGTCGACTTTTCTCCACCTGCCCAGGGTGAAATGCTGATGCTAAGAGGACCTCCATTTACAGGCAGTTCAAAGACCTGGTGTGTGTCACCTCACAGATCGGATCCGTAGCTCCGGCCACTTTGCTTCATGAGGAATCTGGGATCTCTCCCACATGGTGCCAAAAGAGGCACAAAGGCTGTTTTCATGGACTTAGGCAGGTTTACGAGGCCGAAAGCGCCAACATTTTGGGTTATAGCACTATCCCACTCATTTCTTATTAAGATACTCCTTCATCATTGAAAATTCCTTTCGGTCCCAAATGATTTCAGTCCTGTTATTGAGCCATTAGTTAAAAGAAAAGGCTTAGAACCAAAATCCTCATCTCCCCATTGAAACCATTAGTTTTTCGAGATCAATTTTTACAAGTTGTCTAAATGCTGACCTTGGGGAATGCATTGTTCTATTAGGTGAAAACACGAGTAACAGATTTATTTTGCACCCTCAAAATAAAGAAATAAATACCTTTTATTGATAAATTATGTGTGGGAAATGTTCTGAAAGAGTTCAAAGGTGGACTTTCTCCCCACTCTGCTGCAAAATAAAGAGCTGTCTCTTGGACAAACCTTGCAAAGGGGCTGAGTCTCTTAAGCAGACAGAGAGAGTGTGGCTAGAGGCCAAATGGGGTGAGCCAGGTTTTGTTGCTATCCAGCCGCGTCTGCCTTATAAGCATCATCTGGCCTGACTCTCAGTTTCTTGGTCTTCAGGGAGTTCGACTAGATCAGAGGTTTTTCAACAGTGCTCTGCGACGTTCTTAGGAAAGTGGTTGTTAAACCTGGCGAGCTTAAAGAATCACCCTGGAAGCATGTTTCCAATCTAGATTCCCAGCCCCCATCCCAAGATTTGGATTCATTAGAGCAGGGAGTGGGGGTGGGGCGGGGACCAGGAATCTAAATTATTAATAAGTTCTTAGGCTGATTCTGATTCCAGGCCTGTGGAAGTGCCTCAAAAATAGGGGAGGGTGGGTGGATGAGAAAAGGGCCTCACCACCACTGCCCTGAATCAATGAAAGGAGTGAAATGACCTCAGCCTTCCTCTATTTAAGGATTAAGCACCCCATAAGATCTAGTTTGATAGAGACTCATGGCTAGCAGTAAAGTTTGAAAACCATAGGACTAATTGCCCTTTAATGCTCTGTGTAGTACAAACATTTAGATTCCAGAAAGCCCAAGGTGAAACAGGCTTACCTTGGAGGCGCTACATCTAGTACATTAAAGGGCTCCATTCTCTAGATGGGAAACCTCCCTAATGAAAGTGGGTTTGAGAAGCAATACTTCTCCCCAGAAGTAATCATCAAACAATTACCATCCCATAACAGAAAGAATAAACAAAGGCACATCATTGCTTTTAAAAAAAAAATTATATCAGATAATTACTAAATTTGCAAATGCTGAAAATGATTCTCACACTGTTTGTTCTTTTATCATAATTTAATTTTCAGTGCAGGAGAATGAAAGATTAGCCAAACTATGAGCCCAGCTATGAAGGAAACTTTTACCAACCATCTTTCAAAAGCAACAAGGTCCATCTCTAAATTGAGTCTCAATGTGTCATTAAAACAATCTCTAGTTCACAGCAGGACATGTGACCCCATCACCCAGGGTTCCTCATCCTTTCACAGAAAGAGATCAGTAGTTGGTTTGGGGCATGAAGTCAAAAGGTTTTAAGAAAAAAGTTTAAAAGAGAATAAATGATCTCCATGTAAAAGGATTCCAAATGCT
>JAQZBX010028890.1:0-27587 GCA_029593785.1 Cabassous unicinctus
TCCAGTAATTGCATGGCATGGTCCTGACCTAAAACAGACACAGTCCCCCTGCATGCTACTCAAAAACATGCTACTAGCCTATGGTATGGTTGGTACTGCTGGGTGTGAGGCAAAGCACCGTAAAGGAGGGCCCAAAGAATAAAGGCCATTTTTGAACTCCTTGAGAAATATGCCTCTTTGGGTGCTGGACTGGTTAGTCCATAACGGGTAACAGGACCCTTCTCTTAACTTGTGGCTAAGCCGCTGGATCAACCTAAGACAGGAGCCTGGACAATTGCTGCCGACAATGATCTGATCAATCACTGCCGACCAATAGCTGCCATGGTTCCCATGACGGGTAAGATCTAGTAGCCATTCAGCACGGTCCTAACCTAAGACAGGCACAGTCCCCCCTCTCTCCATGCCATTCGCTTGGTCAGTTATAGTCTACAATATTTTTGTTATTAAACCAAAAGGGAGGAGGGAGGATGTCCAGACTCCCTGGGTCAGGCCAGAGGCTGGGCATTGCAGGCTTCCATTTGGCTGGTACACACCTCAAGGCTGGAAGGAAGTCCAGACTCCCTGGGGCAGGCTGGAGGCTGGATGATAAAAGATTGACAAGGTGTGGTCTCCACATGGCAGGCCATCGCAGGTTTATCTGGTAAAGTCTCAGCAGAATTTAGGGTTCCAACGACCTCACCAATATTATCGTCATCCCATATGTCTCCATCCCAATCCTCGGGGTTCCACTCCTTTCCAATCAATGCCTTCACTTTAATTGCAGAAACCCTGCAAGGTTGAGATTTTAGTTTCCTCTGTAATTCTGCTACTTGTACAATGAGAGTCTGAGTTTGATTCTCAAATATCTCAACTCTGTGGCTACAGGAGATAACCTTTTCTTTCAAGGCACACGTAGAAACTTTCATATCATTCATGCAACATTTAAGTTTCAAATTTGAAGACTTTAGCTCATCTTTCTTTTGGAACTGTATCCAGAGTATCTAGGAGGAGCCAGCCAACATCATAATATTTTCGACTCCACAAAATTCTGTTAAGTTGTTGAAAACACTCTCACCCAGATCCTTGCTTCTTATAAGTGTGGAAGTAGGGGAATCCAATGATGCTATTTTGCGTATCTCTATTGCTGGCTAATGCCATGGACTTTTAGCAACCTCTTCCTTATTGGAAAAGGAGTCATTAGTACCCCTGAATACAATTAGAGTAGAGAGCCAATAACAAAACTCCCAGCACCACTTCAGACATCCCATGTTTAAGACTCTGTTCCTCAAGAACCACTCCTGGTAACAAGCTGTATTAGTCAGAGTTTTCTCGGGCCCACTGGCAGGATACCAAATTGCTTTGACCTAGAGAATATGGTGGAAATGACTGTTTGCCTCAAGAAAGATCAGCTGGTATTGCTGTTGTCCCTTGAACCTCTAGATCAGTCTTGTGTACAACTCCAGTCTCACCTATTATAAGATGAAGACACGTGGAGAAAATTTCATTGTTACATTAATGAATACCCTAGATCAGGCTATAGCCCCTTAATCCCCAATATGTGAGGAAGCCCAGCCAAGAACATCACAGATAAAGTGGGGGGTTTCTGAATGTGTACAAAAGGACAGCTGCAACACCATTAAGCTTTGTAACAAGGAATGCAGGGTACTCATTGTTCAGGACCCCATAATCATGAGGACACAGAGACAGAGATTCATGGTGACCATGTAGTGCAGGGTGTGACAGATGGCCACAAAGTGGTCATAAGCCATCATGGCCAGGAGACATTTGTCCAACCCTACAAAAGGCATACATCTGGGTGAGGCAGGCTGTATAAGTTATGACTCTTCTCTGTATCTGTATATGCACTCTCTTCTTTGGGACAGTGGTGGACATGAAACAGCTGTCACAAAATGCCAGGTTGGAAAGGAAGAACTAATGGGCATGAGGAAGTTGGAGTCAGTGATGGTGGCCAAGATGATATGTAGGTTCCCTTTGAATGTAACTAGATACATGGACAAGAACAGCCCAAAGATGGAGGGCTGCAATTCTGGTTCCTCTGAAAATCCCACAAGAAGAAATTCTGAAATTTGTGCATTATACCCTGATTCCCCATATTTGATGTTACCACAAAGAATTATAAAAAAAATAACATGTCTGGTTTTCAATCAGTCATTACTAAACTCTCTGTAGCTTACATTTTTCACTCAAGACCATATTTTATTTATGGAACGGTTCCCCATTTGGTGAACTCCATGGCCAGCCTTGATTAGTAATTCACAACCCACTTTCAGAATATTAATCAAATTGTCATGTAGTCTAAGGTTTTTAAGAGAAATGCATTCATTTATTTGAGGAATGATTATTCAATGTTGTCTTTGTGCCAGATACTGCCTAGGCTACTGTCATAGAGTGGGAAACAAGAATGCTTACATTCTGTTGATGGAGAAAGATTATAAGCAAATAAAAGAATCATATGTCAGATAGTGGCAACTGCTAAGAGGGAAAGAGATGAGGAAAAAGA
This sequence comes from Cabassous unicinctus, assembly GCA_029593785.1. Classification (NCBI taxonomy): domain Eukaryota; kingdom Metazoa; phylum Chordata; class Mammalia; order Cingulata; family Chlamyphoridae; genus Cabassous; species Cabassous unicinctus. The sequence goes on from JAQZBX010028890.1 coordinate 2,501, forward strand.
AGTTACTCAATCAGGCATGCAATGTTCTCTTGGGGTTTCAAGTGAAACCAGCAAATAAGATGACATTTGAAGAAGATCTCAAGGAAGAGAAGTTTGGAGCCACAAGGAAACAGGGGCAGTTTGACCAGCAGAAGAATGCCAAGGTCAAAGACCCCAAAGAAAGTGCTTGTTTCAGGATTCAAGGCCAACAAGGACAACTGTGTGGCAGTGAGATGAGGAAGAGGAAGGGTGGTCAGAGATGATGAATTGGCCTCTTTGATTCTAAATCTTCAAGATTCAGGAAGTTCATTATGCACATGATGTAACCCTTCTACTTTATTAATTTGTTTGCAATGCTATCCCCAAAATAGCCACCCCTATTTCCCTCTATAGAATTGCATCTAGACTCTGTATTAGAGGAAACACTTAATGGAATTTTTGAGCTCATTTGCCCTGATCTTTGATACTATTGTCCACTAAACAAAAATACACACAGGTACCCAAGAAAACACAAAGCATATAGTGGCCTCCTGGGCCAAATTAATTCCGTGCTCTTCTCATGCTCAGCAACACAGATTTGTCTAGGAGTGGATATAATGCACACTGACATCAGATTGTCTTTTCACAAAATAATTAAAAATGGTAACAAGAAATTCCAACTGTCATACCTCCCATGCAAATGGGGACTAGGGTATTGATTTTGTTATGGCCATTTTATACCATGTGTTTAAAAAATATAAAATCTCCTCAATAACCATAGAGAGAGAAAAAAGAATGAAATAGACATGAGGATTGTGATGGTTAGGCTAATGTGTCAATTTCGCCAGGTAATTGTGTCCAGCAAACACTGGGCTAATTGTAATACAAGAGCATTTACGGAATTCAATCACCAGTGAGTTTACTGCATGGATGGCTGATTACATCTGCATCAATCAGGGAGATTGCATCATCAATGGGTGATGCTTTTATCCAATCAGTTGAATGTCTTAAAAGGGGAAGTGATTTCAACATTCAGAGAGAATTTCCCAGCTCATCGTTGGACAGCCAACTTCTCCCAGAAACTCATCAAGGACCTTTCATTGGACTATCATTGGAGCCCCTGGTTTGCAGCCTGCCTGCAGAACCTGGACTTGTGCCATCCCCACAGTCTCATGAGAGACTCTTTTAACATCTCATATTATTGACAGATATCTCCTGTTGATTCCGTTTCCCTAGAGAACCCTGACTAATACAGATTGGTACCGGGAGTGGTTCTTGAGAAACAGAGTCTTAAACATGGGATGTTTGAGGTGGTTCTAAGATTTTTGTAACTGGCTCTCTACTCTAATTGGACTCAGGGGTACTAATTACTCCCATTCCAATAATGAAGAGGTTTCTACCACCACCAGTCAGAGTAGGGGCTTATGGAGGTCAGGTGATTGAAGGAGATTTAGTTCAGGTCCATCTCACAGTGGATCCAGTGGGTCCCCGGAACCATTCTGTGGTTATTTCCCCAGTTCCAGAATGCATAATTGGAATAGACATCCTCAGTAACTGGCAGAATCCCCACATTGGATCCCTGACTTGTGGAGTGAGGACTATTATGGTTGGAAAGGCCAAGTGGAAGGCTCTAGAACTGCCCCTGCCTAGCAAAATAGTAAATCAAAGGCAATAACGGATTCCTGGAGGTAAAAACGCAATTTTTCTTTCAGTCAGTGTGCAGCAGACCAAGGAGCTCTTGAGAGCAGTTTTAAAGAAAAAGAAAACAGGAAGGTAAGTTACATCCTTGGATTCATCAGGGTTATGGGGAATCAGCAGTTGAACTTTGAAGAGTACTCTAGAGTGTTAAAAACTTTATTAAAAAGCACCGGTGTAACTATTAAATCCTCAATTTTTGAGGAACTTTTTTCTCTTGTACAGAAACATTGTTATGGGTTTCAGCCACAAGGGCAGGATATTTTAAACCTGAAACAATGGAAGTTAGTAATGAAAGTTTTAAAAAGGGCTTATCAAAAGGGGAAAGATAATTCCCATACATTTATGGTATTTGTGTAGTCTTGTTTCTGTTGCTCTTGAACCATTACAATCAGATGAAAATGAAGATATTAAACAGGATACTGCTATCGCTGGACTGATAGCAGAACAAACTAATGTTGATTTAAATTGAAATATATATGAAAAAATTCATGAACAGCCAAAAACAGATAAACTCATGTCTAATAAAAGGGAAGGAAAGAAAAAGGGAGTTTATGGAACTTTTCCAGCAGTTGTTATACCTTCCACTACAAAAAATTTGCCGAGCCAAAACTAGTGTGAGAGCTCCTTCTAGCGGCAATAATATATCAATACCAACTTGTGTGTGTCTGTTATGCCAGAAACGATTACACTGGGCCAATGAATGCCATTTTAGATATTGTAAGAATGGCAGTCTCATCAATAAGTCTGGAAACTTATGGGGAAGAAACTTTTTATACCAGTGGGGAGCTTATTTGAATATTCCTCACGTCTCTGATACAGCTAAATCTCTTATTACTCTGGCTCTTAAGCCTCCTCAAACAGAATCTAGTAAGCCCAAAAGTTTGTAAAAAACAGCCCTCTGCAACAGCACCTCCTGTGTGAAATTTACAATGGATTAATGTTAATTTTACCCCCACAGCATTCAAATGCTCCGCAAACTTATGTGTTGCCACCTAAGGAAGTGCCGGCCTGGACTTTGCCACTACCAAAAATTAATACTTAAGAAACAAAATAAACTCTGTCTAGCCAATTCAGGAGCAAAAGGGACAATTCCAAAAAATTTAGTAAGATTAATATTAGAAGGATCTAGCATTAGTTGCAGGGGCATCACTATTCTGCCAAAGAGTTAAGTAAAATAAGGAAAACATTCCAGCAGCAGTTTTGTAAACCTCCTACTGCTTACATAATGATAAGGCTGTGGGATGATAGACGCTAATAAACTTAAACCACTGGAAAAGTAAGAAAACTTTGCAATACAGTTTCCAGAAAAATGCTCAAAGCAGTAAAATCAAAGATGTATGTTTCTATTGACATGTTGCAACTAGTTTTGTATTTGTCTGTTTGTTCAGTGTCAGTGTATATTTTGATACCTCCAGATGGTAATATTAAATTGATAAATGAAATTATTAAAATGGCCAGAAATTAAATAAGTGTTTATATTAATAAATAAATATGGGTATTAATTTAAAATAATAAAAATAGTTATGATCAAATTAAACCATTATTCTAACAAGCTTGTTTAATGTTGATGGTAATTGTATGTTGTCAGAAGTTTGCTTGGAAACAGTTTCCAAAATCATTGTGGTAACTTAAGTATGGAAGGTATATAGAATGTGATTTTATTTTTAAAGAAAAGAAAGTAATTTTATCTTAAGATAAAATGACTAGTTATTAAAACAAAGTTAAAGTTTTATTTTTTTCTCAAAGTTTCTCAAGTCATTAATCTGTTTTAGTAAAAGTTTACCCAGAGTTTTTCCCCTGAATAATCAGTATGCAAAAAAGAAAGTCTGTTTCATCAAAGTAGCTTCTCTACTTTAACCTTATCATTTCATTGAAGAAATAAGTGTTATCACTTTTAAAAAAAGCATAATGTTTAAACCTGCTTTCTCAAAAAGAAGCTTTTTATTTCAAACTGTTACAAATGATTTGGCTTCCTACTAGAAAAAAAGTACTAAAAATAATTAAGTTCATGTGATATATTATAAGTTGAATGAAGTATTTAAAACTGTTGTATAATTAAAAGAAATTTTCTAATTTTATCACAAAGCTATATGACTAAAAAGTTCATATGAATACTTTAAAAGTGTATAAAATTCCTGAAAATTTAATAATGTTTCAGTGTAATATTAAATAAAAGTATACAGTTATTAATCATAATTTTAATTATTTTAAAAAATAATAATAACATGTGTCATAAAAACTACCTCTCTGCCTAAAAATCAAAAGGCAGATGCTTTAACTTAAGTTTATCTGATTTACTCCACCTCTGCCAAAGAAAAAACAAACAAGTCTATAACTGCAAAAAGAAAGCAGCCATTAGGGGCTGCCAGGGGTAGTGCATAACAGCAAATTATGCAAATTAAAATAACACCATTGCAATGTGCAGCAGTCCCAAATATTACCAGTTTGTTACAAAAAATTAATCTTCTTAAACAAGTCAAGGCAGCCCACATTCCCCTTTCTGTAAAATAGCCAACAATAAATCAAGTTTATGTTCAAGATTGTCAGCTACAGCCCCAATTCTAATTATAATGTTAACAACAAAACCAACACAGGTATTAAAATTACAAGTTAATGTATTGCCCCACAGCCAAAATAGGAAATAATAATTTGTTTTTACCTATGCCTCAAACTATACAAAATAAAGAAATTAAGGTCATTCTAAACATGCTATTAAAAATCTTAAATGCATAAAAATAAGTTTATTCGTTTGATGTCTGCTGGTTAAAAGTCTTATTATTTTTTGTTGTCATATAATCTACTGTAGTTATGAATTATGTATAACATACTTAAATACTAATCAAAACTTTAATGCATTACATTGCATACTTAAGTAATTTAATAACTTGTATGTTACACATAAATGTATTTTATTATATGTATATGTAAATCTTAACATTTTTCAAATTTCAGGAAAAATAATGGAAACTAAAATAGTAAGCACATCAAGGATGTTTTATAACAAATTAAAAAAGATAAAGTACATTAAAAAAGGTTTTGTATTCCTCCCTGGAGGAGCTGGCCACTCTCCTGGGGACTGATGAATAACACTTAAAATATACTGTCCAAGGAGTGTTGTTTTCCTTCCTGGGGAGGCTGGCCCCTTCTTCAGGAATTAGCAAAATACTCACACATTGGTATCTATAGTATAAAATTCATTAATCCTAAACACAGTCAACCAAAACTCCAGTATCAGTTGCTAATTCAACACTTCCCAGCTAAAAGCTAAATATTGGTAAGTATATATATAAAACTGCTCTATTTATCTGTCATTCTGTAACTTTGTTCAATATTAACTTAATCTTTTAATTGATTATGTTATTCATGTTTTCCTCTCTAATTGTCAGTAATAAGCTTATTAAACTAAATATACATATTAACATTTATCTTGTATCTATCCAGGACTCTAGCCAACAATAAGCCAAGTATATCAGTGTATCCCCTGGTTTGATAAGCATGTGAATGTATGTATACATATTATAAAAGATTGGAACATAACAGTTAAACCCCTGTTTATAAACAATCCTTCACTTATTTTATATTCTTTCAATTATTAACAAAAATACATGAATTAAATATCAATAAAAGCTCCTGCCACCAGAAATGTTCAATACACCCACCAATTGTCAATATTATCTCTTTAAGGCTTTACCCCTTACTCATTCTGCCTTCCCACAAGCATGTATTTACCCTCATTGCAGCCCCCTCAAAAACACTTTTAACACAACTCTATAAACATATCCAAAATTCTCTTATCCAAGCAAATAACCCCAAGGGTCAAGCTCTTGTAAACAAACAAACAAACAAATATTCACTTACTAAAATTAATGTTGCAAAAACAAAAAAGGGGAGATGGAGGAGAATCTGCTAAAGACAAGCTAAAGCATTGCTTACCTCAAATTTTCTTAATAGACAACAAATTTCTAATACCACAGCAGCAGAGAGACAATGGGAGGTTAATAAAAAGAATGAAAATGAAAAATGCAAACAACCAATATATTGGAAAAATGAAACAACCAATAAATGGGCAAAAGGAGAGGTAATAATTTGGGAGTGAGAGTTTCCTCTTATCATTACAGAAACAGGAGTACAGCAGTGGATTCCCTCCAGATGAATCAAGCCTAGAGTTGAAGATGCTGCCAAAATTTAAACTATGGACATGATAGTTTCACATTGGATTAATTATAGGTAAAATATTAGGTCACGGTAAGATACCATATCATAATTACACTTATTGGTCATACATAACCAACCCACCTCTTTTAGAGCTGTTAACTTGGAACGATGAGTCTTACCCAATTTATCTTAATCAATCTCACCATTTTCCGGGACCTATAGACATACGGCTACCCTTAAAGTGAAAAGAAGAAGGGAAATTTATGGAAAATTTAACTTTACCTTTTATAGACCAACCTCTTTATATTGGATATGGTTCCGTATGCATGCAACCTAAATATCGCAGTGTAGTTTTATCAGAAAAAAATCAAACTCAAATTCATATTCTCAGTTTTCCTTCTTTGCCATATAAAATCAGAAAATATGATAAATCTTACATGTCCCTCTCAAAACAGATTACTAAATTACAAATGGCATACATGTCATGGGTTTACAGAGGTTGTGTTGTTTAATGATTCCTATGAAATTGTAAAGGATTGGGCCCTTATAAGAATACCGAATCCCATTAAAAACAAAACCATATCTTGGTTTATTAATAATTGAACCATAATCACTAATGACAGTAATCTTTATTTCTGGAATTTTGGTAATATAGCATTTACTAACAGCTCAATAAATTGGAAAAATCAAGGAGATATATCCCACAACCATGGGACACTAAACTTAACAAAACACAAAGTTATTTGTGGAAATTCTTTTTGGGAACTGGCCCAATTTTTGAATGTCAAGGCAGTACAACTAATATTACCAGTTTAAAAAGAAAATCAACTCAATTTCTTACAGTATGTGTACGAGATCCTATAGTTTTTATCATTGGAAAAGTAACTTTTGGTGAAAGGAACGTTAGCTGCTCCAGTTGTTCTTTATTTACATGACTTAAGAATTCATATTTACAGGAAAATCAAACTCTTTTTAGAGCAAGAGGAATAAAAGGACTATGGTTACCAGTTCGGATGACCAGACATTGGGAGCAATCTCCAGAATCCCAGTTGCTGTGGCATTTACTCAACCATTACTTAAAAATAATTAAAAGACTGATTGAACTTTTAATAGCAGGAATTTGGGGACTGCTTGGCATCATAACCGCTGCAGCCATTGCTGGCACAGCCCCACATCAAGAGTCCAGACTCAACAATATGTTAAGGACTGGCATAAAAATGCAAGTGAGATGTGGCATAGCCAGTCTCACATTGATATGGAACTGAATAATCATATGAATGATCTTGAAACAACTATTATACACTTGGGTAATCAAATCTATAATTTAAACTTGTTAAGAGCTCTTAAATGTGATCGGAATGAAAGTTCGTTTTGTATTACTCCATTGCCCTATAATAATAGTGAACATGATTGGGAAGAAGTAAGAAATCATTTGATTGGATATAAGCATAATATTTCTTTAGATATTTTAGAATTGCAAAAGAAAACATTGAGCATGTCTCAAAATGAATTGAAAGAAAGCCCTGGTGCAGAATTTTGGAATGAATTGTCTGAAAATTTAAATATTTTCAATCCATTTCACTGGTGGAAACAAAAAACAGTTTAAATATCATTTTGGATTGGACTAGGAATTATTGTTAGATGCATTTTAATTGTTTGTATTTTCAAGGGTAGAGTAATGACATATATTCATAGAAAAAATGAAAAATTAGATCAAATAAATGCATTTATGTTAAGAAAATTAACCATGAAAAACTAATTTTACATTATTTGTAGTAGAAAGTAGTATAATAATAACCTCTTGATTTTAATACTAATTATCTGTGCAAAAATATTGACTTAAGGAACCTGAAGAAGTATAACATATAAATGAAATTGCCTTCCATGTAAGAGCTCAAAAGCTTGACTGGTAGTCAATGATGGGTAAGATTCTCAGAGGAGAACAACCTAAGACAGGCACAGTCACAAGAGCCTATGGAAGAAGACAAGTGTGACAGGAGGTCACCTTGTATCAGCTTATATAATGGATCCTATAGTCTTCACTGAAAAAATTAAATAAAAAAGGGGGAAATGATGGAGTTTCAATTAAAGTCCATGACAATTGACAGAAAGCAGGCCACCTTGGAATGTAGGAGTCAGGTGCCTCTAGTGTCAATACACTGAGATAAGATCTGGTAGGAGCCTGGTGGGGAAACATCATGAGCTTCAAAGAGAGTATCATGTATACGTTAGATAAAGATTTACAAGGTCTGCTACATGCAGGAATGTAGAGAACTGAACCATTAACCCTTAAAACATGCTGACTTTAATAAAGTGTAAACTGTCACCTATCTATTGCCTTCGCACATGCGCACACATATTTTCTTTGTTCTAAAGTGAAATAAAAGCCATGGTGTTTTATGCAGCAGGGCTCTCCTCCCTTTGGGATGGAGGGTCCCCTGACCCCAGTTATTTCTTTCTCATCTCTTCTCTTTGTCTCATTTTTTTCTCATCCGCAGCACCGTTTTCATGGACCCAGTTCCTGAACATCAACATTTATTCACCTTCTTCTCCCCAATTTCATATCTTTGTTTTCTTTCCTTACCATGTTTCCCAGTAACTGCAAACCAAACAATCCTTTAGCTGAAATTCACATTGACCCAGAGGGATCACAAAAGTGATCTCCAAATTCTATTACTTCAAACCACCTGTGTTTCCCCACTGTACAATGAAGTCAAAACATCACAGCTTCAATGCAACCTTGACCCTCCCTGGCTGACCTGTCAATGTCCCCTCACCATGTGGGCTGCCCTCATGGACACTGGTGCCCAAGACTTTGAACCTGACTTGCTCCTTTGCCAGATCTTCATAGTGTCCATACTAAATGGATTTATACCTCATTTCACTCTGCATTGGTCTCTCTGGCAGATCCATTTAGTATTTTTTCACTCCCTTTCATTCTGGAAACTGAAACAACCATTTAGGTTAGTTGGCAGTCATCTAGATTTTTAAACTTATCCATAACATTCCCATAGGAAGATTTGTAACAAATCCTTGCACACACCTAATATGAGTAGTGGAGACTATCCTAGTATGTTGCTTTTATTGAACTCCAGTCTTATCCCTGCCAGACTGAGTGCCTTAAGAAATGTAAAAATGTTTAATATACATATTGTTGCAGTGAGTCAGATTGATTGGAGGCTCAATAATAATAAAAGCTGAATAAATATATATTGTGTAAGTGAAAAAAAGAAGGTAGTTTCACAGGTACTGTAAATGATGAGAAAGAAGAAGCTGAGAAATATTAAATAGGTGGAAAGATATGCTAGGGACATTCTTTCCACATTTAAAGATGTAAAACTACATGTGGGTCAAGACAACATTTTGCAAGAATTAAAGAATAGAGTAAATAAATCTCTATAAGAAGTAGAGTGTCTCATAATAGTATAAAATAATAAAAAAGCAATTCATGAATCAATCTCTTCTGTGTGTGTGTCTGCACATGCACTTTGGATGACAAAGTTAACTGTATTTGTGAAGGTGAGAAATGGTCAAAATTTTGCAAGCCATTGCCCTAAAGGCAAGGAAAGACTAAAAAGAAGACCAGTCCCTGTTAATTTTTCAAGGTCTTTGAAGGGAGATATAATGGAAGAGTGAGCTTGGAGAGAGAACAGGCAGCCTGTGTGGGAGAAAAGGCTCCTCCAGATTCAAGGACCATGGAAGGGGCAGATATTCTTGCTGCATCTACCCTGTTGTGGTCTCCACATTGTGCCCTTATCTACCTGCTAGTCCTATGCCTGTCCCATATTTATTTGATCACTTTTGTTTTTATATGGACCAATACAAGTTGAAGCAAGTACCTATTTCACTTTTTTTTCATGGTGTTCTTCTCTTTATTATTCTAGAGCGTTGGATTTTGAGCTGTTTCTTAAAAAATTTACAAACATACTCCAGTACTAACTTTTTTCCTTATCCAACATGCAAAGTCCTTCTTGTTCCATTGTCTGAAAAATCCTGAATGTGCCACATCAATCTACTGTCTTAAACTGACCAAATTCACTCAGAGGATGTATCTCTCAGGCCATTATGCCATGCAAATACTTATTAACATGTCTTCTGACTTCTACAGGATAATGTATGATTCAAATGTGCAAAGGCTACAACTGTTTTGCTCTCTTTTATGTTTTCACAAAAGTATATCAATATATGTACATTCATATAAGCAAAAAGTTTAAAGAAATGTGTATTTATTGAAATTAAAAACATCAGATAGAATGATATGGATTAAATGTAGTTGTTTCAAAACCACCTTATTAGACAAAACTGAATGCAGGGGAAGCGGGTGTGGCTCAATTGATAGAGCTCCCGTTTACCATATGGGAGGCCCCGGGTTCACTTCCCGGGGCCTCCTTGTGAGGGCAGGCCAGCTGGCATGGCCCGGTGGGCTGATGCAGCAAGACCTCACAACAGGAAGCGGGTGTGGCTCAATTGATAGAAGCCCTGTTTACCATGTGTGATGCCCCGGGTTCGCTTCTCAGGGCCTCCTTGTGAGGGCAGGCCAGCCCGCGCGGCACGGTGGGCTGATGCAGTGGGACCTCACAGCAAGGGGGAGATAAGCAGACACGGAGAGAACACACAGTGAATGGACACAGCAAACACAAGCAGCAAGGGGGGGGATAAATAAATAATAAATCTTAAAAAAAAAAACTGAATGCAGTATCTAATAGTAATTTCTGAAAACAAAATTGAAAAGGAAATACTTTTAAAATATCAAAGTCAATTAATAAATAAAATGACAAAGTCGTGAAAATATAAAGATATATACAAAAACACATTTTAAAATCAGGGATGGAGCAATATCGTAGTTATAATTTCATCTCACAAAACATTTATTGATTAAAATATCTTATATTAAGATAAAGTCCATACGTAGTTGAATGGTAAGGAAGAATGTCTTACATAAGGTTGTAGAATGTAATGCAACTTTTAAAAATTCATATAAACACAAAAGGGAAAGATACAATTAGGAAAACCAAGATGTGAAAACAGGGGCCAATACATTATACACAGTTCTTCAATATTAAAGAATTTTTTATTTTGAAAAACAGTGGAAGCAATGTAACATGCAACACTGATTGATTTGACTATGCAAAATTTATAAATTGTCCACCATTCCCTCAAGTATATCATAAAAGAATTTAATGGCAGACAACAAAGTTGATGAAATAACCTGCAGTTTATGTTTGAGGGAATGCAATAAAAAACAAGAGTAAACACATTCAGAACAACAAATACAGAAACAAAGACAAGAACTAATTTGACCAATGAAGAAAAGATATGGTTAATCTACATATATTTAAGTTCCCCCATTAAAGCCATAAAGGTTAGGTAAATTTTAAGTACATCCTTTTTAACCCATTAAATAAAAGTTATCATTTTTCACGTGAAAACCCAACTCTTCCCTCTACATTATATAAATTACTTTGACATATATATATTTTCTTTCTCTCATTCCCTCATTTTCTCTCTATTCCACATCTAAATCTCTCTGCCTCTCATTTCCTCTCCCTCTATCTCTTTTGCTCTCTTCTTTCTCTTTCTGTCTCTCTCTTTCCCCATCTCTTTCTCTGTCTATCTAACTCTTCCTTCTGAAACCATTTTGAGATCATCAAAATAATAAGAATGTAGAAAGCTAGAAAGCACATCAGTCCCACTGTAATAAGAAAAGTCCACATAATCAGGATTTTTATTGAACTTGTCGGACGACTGAGGACACAGTGTAAACAAATATAGAGAGATCTAAAGAAATTCAGTGCTTCCCAAAAGACATGAGCTGTGAGGCACAGACTGCCTGGGAAGTGCATGAAGGAACACAGCTCCATTAAATAAGCAGATACGATTTCAGCTAATGTTTAATGAATTACTAGAGGACTTTGTATGGTCTGTTTAGCAGGATGAAACAGAGTCTTGGGGATATTACTTCCCTGGAATCCAAGACTAGTGTTTATGTGGGAAAAGGTGCTCTTGCCTAGAACAAGACAAAGACATACAGTAGCTGAGATTTGAGAGTGGTGCAGGGAAGGCTCAGAAATTGTAAAGGGCCAAGGAAATAAAGGTATGACACAAACAAAATTGAATATAGAAAAATAGAATGGTTCATCTCCAAGGGTTGTTTGGGAACCCATCATTTTTGAATTTGCTTGTGTCGATGAGCCCATTTATGTGGATTTGTACATTTGTGTGTGATGAGCACATGTGTTGGGTGAGTACTTGAGAGCCAATATATGAGTAAATTTAGAGCTTGACTAAGAAGGAAAGGTAAAAAATAGATTTTGGTTAGCAGAAATAAAGTTTCCCTTAGGGTCATATGGATGTTTAGATTTTCTTTTCTCAATCATGAAAAGTATTGAAGGAGTTAAATCAGAAAAATATCATAACTATATTCATGACTAGGATCCAGGGCTAATAAATTATTGAGTATGTGATATTGAGCATTGTTTTATACCACAATAAGGTTAACGAACACATCTTGTTCATATAGTGTTTAAAATTAATAAGATTTAACTAGCAACAGGAAAGACACTGCATGACAAAGTGTACATAAAGTCAATCCAAGATGGGGTTGGGCTAATTTATATTTTTATTAAGATATCTAGCTCTAGCACCATTTGTCAAAAGATTTTCTTTCTTCCTTGAATTGTCTTAGGATCTTTGATGAAAATCTATTAAACATGTATGTGTAGGTCTATTCGTGGACTGTCCAGTTCTATTGACGTGTATGTGTAACTTTAGACTATTAACAAATTTCTTGATTATTGTACTTTTGTAATAAGTCTTCAAATTGGTATCAGTGAGAACTTGAATTTTGTTTCTTTTCAAAAGTGTGATCTTATTCTATACATTTTGCATTTCCATATATATACTAGAAAAGGGTTCATAATGTCTATTAACATAATAGCATGCATAGATTTATATGAATTTCACGAAAACTAAAGATCATTTAGGGAGAATTGACATATAAACAATAGGAGATCTTCCAAGTTAGTAAGATGAATTCAGATGAGGAGCCCATGGTACCTGCTCCCTGCGTATGAATGTTGAACATTCACATCCTTTTGAGAATGAATGGGTCTATGAATGTGATACATTTCACTTTTGTGATTGTATTACATTATACAAAAATAGCAGGAATTTTGGAGTTGTAATTAGGTCTCATATACATTCACTCTGAGTTAATTAAAATATAGTGCAAACAGGCTGGAACTAACCTAAAGTGATGACCACTTAAGAGAGATTGGATTCTTCCTGAAAGAAGTGATTCAGCTCCTGGGAGACATTCTGTTACTACCCTTGAGCAATAAACTGTCATGCAGTGAGAGGGACTTATGGATAAGCCTTGAGAGTATATCCAAGATCTGTGAATGAGGCCCAGCCTACAGCCAAAAAGACAATGGGGACTCAGTTCTACAAACACAAATAACTGAATTTTGCCAATTATCTGAGTGAGCCTGGAAGAAAATCTGGTGATCCAGATGATAACACAGCCTGTGGGTCCTTTGGACTGTTTGGGTTAGAAAACTGACCTGTGAATGCTGTCTCTGGGAAACGCTACTACAACAATTAGTTCTCCAAGTAAAAACAGCTAAAGAAAATTAAAGGAGTGTTAAAATAAATAAAGGCATAACTCTACAGAAGAATGGATTAGCAATTTTGAAGGTACATTTTGTGTGTTCTAGGAATAAACAAATAAATATATGGTGAAAATTTTTAAAAAGTAAATAAATTGTAACAGTTCTGGAAGTGAGACAAGAGTAAGGAAACTTCCTCTTAAGGATGAAATAAGTGCACAAATACTGTAATCTCAAAAAATATACCAGAGGATACTTCTGGTAAAATGACAATGAATGATGTAGCCAGAGTCCAAATCCCACACACACAAAAAAAAGAAGAGAGAAAGTGCAAAAACCTATCGAAGGGAGCTGATTTGGAGATATATAGAATGATAAAGTACTATGCATCATCCAGGAGGGAAATATACATATAAAGAAGCCAAAGTAAAACCAGTAGTTTCTCACCCCTGTAGCTGGAAATGGCACATATACCCCACCCTCAAGGCAAATAACTCTGGTAAAGCCCCTGAATCACTGCAAACAATGGTGTGGGATGGAGCATTCCCCAGGAGGAAGAGGTGTCTGGTTTCTTTTCATTGAGTTTGGTTAGCTGAGCCCTCTTTAAATCTCCAAAGGTCCCTGACCAACACAGAGATGGCCACAGAAAGATGGGCATAGAGATCTGATCAGGCAGGTTATCAGACAGAACCAACGAGGGAGAGAGAGAAACTAAAGTAGAGTGGGGGGGGGGACAGGTGCTTAAGCAGCCTGGCTTGGCAAAACATTAGAAGCTTAAGCTGCCTGAGGGAAAAGGGACAGATAGATCCAGATAAGCTTTCTAAAGCCTGCTTTAGTTCTTGAGATGATGTAGCTCAGTGGAGGAATTCTTACCTTCCATATACAAGGTCCTTGGTTCAATTTGTGGGTCTCTTTAGAGAAGTGACCCAGCAAGTGGTCTACCCAGTTATTAGGCATCCAGGCTGTACCTTATGACAGAGAGCATATAGACAGACTTTTTCTTGTTTTATGTTTTCTTGTATCTGTTTTTACTTTAAATTTTTTTTTATACATTCCCTTTTAGTTTCTTTATTTTATTCACTAAAAATCAGTACATCCCCTGTGGAGGGCATGCTGAATGGTGATTGTCTGATGAGCACAGGTATCCTGAAATGATACTTGGGGACCTAAGAAGGAATGCTGTTTTTCCTGGTTTCCCTTTTTGTTTTGCTTTGTTTAAGTGGTTGTTATTTTTTGTCTCTTATTTGCTGAATTTCCCATTTATTTATTTCCTTCCTTTTTCTTTTAGTTATTTTTTCTACCTACTTTAATTCTTTTCTTTCCTTCATATTGCTATTTTCTGTTTTCTGTTGTTTTTCTTTCATTCCACCTCTTTCTGTTTGGCCTTCATTTTTCTTTCATTCTCTCCCTCTTTTTTCTTTTTATCTTTTCCTCTCTTCTCATTATTCCAGCTTTTTAATTCATTCTATTTTTCCCTATTTTGTTCCTAGTTTCATTTTTTTCTATTTCTCCTTTTTTATTCTTATTCCTTTGTAACTTTAAATATTTTTACCCATATTATTTATTTATTTTCCGATCTCTTGTGTGGTTCCTCTTCTACCTCTAAAAAAATTATCACTACTTTTTTTTCCTTATCTCTTTCCTTTTCTCTGGCCCTAATATTATTTTTCGAAGGAACACAGACAACTGCAAGTATATAGTATAACGGGATTTAACTGTCAAAAATAACCTTTCCACACATACACAAAAAACAACAAAATAAAACCCTAGAGTATAAACAGAAGCTAATCAACCAAATAGCCCTTCAAGATAAACAGATGCCTCAAAACCTACAAAAAAATTACAAGTCATAGAAAGAAAAGGAAGTCATATCCCAGTCTAATGAACAAACTGAAAAACAGGAGGAGATGCAGAACATGGGACTAGTATTCAGTGGAGGAAGAGTTAAAGGATATTAAGAATATCCTTTGTTAAGGATATTAAGGATATTAAGAAGACACTGGGGAACATACTGAAGAAATTTCAAATGTACATAAAAAGATAACAGATATGAAGGGGATGAATGGCGAAAATGAAAGAAATCACTAAAGTGCAGATTTGAAAAGGTAGAGGAAATAATTTTTGATGTCAAAGACAATACATCTCAAATCAAAGAGAGAGTAGAATAGATAGATAAAAATATAGAAAAAATCCAGCAGGAACTTAGGGATTTGAATGACTACATGAAATACACAAATATTTGCATTATAGACATGCCAGAAGGAGAAGAGAAGGGATAGGGGGCAGAGGAGTGTTAGAGGAAATAATGACTGAAAATTTCCCAACTTTTTTGAGGAACATTGATATAAATGTCCAGGAAGTGCAGTATACACCAAACAGTATAAATCTTAATAGGCCTACCAAAAGACACTTACTTGTCAAGTTGTCCAATGCTCAATAAAAAGAGATAATACTGAAAGCAGCAAGAAAAAAGAGATCCATCATATAAAAGGGAAACTCAATAAGATTAAATGCTGATTTCTCATCTGAAACCATGGAGGCAAGAAGTCAGTGGTAAAACATAGTTAAGGTGCTAAAAGAAAAAAAAAATTCAAAACTAATATTTTCTGTCCAGAAAAGCAGGAATTAAAAAATGGGTGAAAGTTCAAAATATTAAAAAATAAACAGAATTTGAGAGTTTGTCAAGAAGAAGCTTGCCCTTCAAGAAATACAAAAGGGAGTTCTGAAAGATGAAAGGAAAAAACAGGAGAGAGAGGGTTGGAGGAGTGTAGGAAAGAAGATTATTGGTAAGAATAATTAAAAAGATAAAAAGAGAAATAAAATCACCATATGACATATATAAACCTAATGAAAATATGGCTAATGTAAGTAATTCCTTGACATTAATAACATTGAATATTATAGAATGAAACTCTCCAATCAAGAGATACAGATTAGCAGAATGGAGGAGGAAATATGACCCATCTATAGTCTGTTTACAAGAAAATCACATTAGACTTAGGCACACAAGGAGCTTGAAAGTGAATGGCTGGAACGCAACTTTACATACAAACAATAACCTAGAAAGGGTGAGAGTAGCTATATTAATATTGGATAAAATAGACTTTAAGTGCAAAACTATTTTAAGAGACAAAGAAACACACTATCTTTGGTCTATCAAGAAGAAAGAACAAACATAAACATTTATGAACCTAACAAGGGCATCTCAAAATACTTGAGGCAAACATTGGGGAAAAAAGTTGAGAAATAGATGCCTCTAAGTTATAGTGATGAACTTTAATACACCATTATCACCATTAGAGAAAATCTCAATAGAGGATCAATAAAGAAACAGAATTAGAGGTTCTAGACCTAATAAACATATATAGAACATTACACTGTAATGCAGAAAGAGTAACATTCTTCTCAAGCATACATGGATCATTTTCCAGGACAGACCACATGCTATGTCACAGAACAACTCTTAATGAATTCAGAAAGATTGAAATTATACAAAATAATTTATCTGACCACAATGCAATGAAGCTGTAAATCAGTAAGGGGCAGGGAATGAGCTTAGGCATAAAGATATGGAAGTTAAACAATACATTCTTTGATAATCAGTGGGTCAAGGAGGAAATTGCAAAAGAAATCAATAAGTACCTTGAAACAAATGAAAATCAAAACACAACATATCCAAACACATGGTATGCAGCAAAAGCAGTGCTGAGAGGGAAATTTGTAGTCATAAATGCTTATATAAAAAAAAGAAGAAATAGCTAAAACCAATGACCAACTGCACACCTAGACTAATTACAAAAAGAACAGCAAACTAATCCAAAAGCAAGTAGAAAAAGGAAATTACAAAGAGTAGAGCAGAGTTAAGTGAAATTGAAAATAAGAAAGCACTAGAAAAAAATAATAACACCAAAAGCTGGTTCTTTCAGAAGATTATTAAAATTGACAGAATTTTATCTAGACTAAAAAGGGAGAAAAGAGAGAAAATGCAAATACATAAAATAAACAATGAAGGGGATATCACCACTTACCCCACTGAAATAAAGGGAATCTTAAGAAGATACTTTGAAAAATTATAAGCCAACACAAATGATAACTTAGCTGAAATGGACAAATTCCTAGAAACCCACAAGCAGCCTACATTGATGAAAGGAGAAATTGATGAACTCAACAGAGAAATCACAAGTAAGGAGATTGAATTAATTATTAAAAACCTCCCAAATAAGAAGAGTTAATGACCAGATGGCTTCAGAGGGAAATTCTACAAAACATCCTAGAAAGAACTAATGCCAATCTTGCTTAAATGTTTTCAAAAATTAGAAGTGGAAGGAACATTGCCCACTTCATTCTATGATACCAACATCACCCTAATTCTAAAGCCACAGAAAGACATAGGAAAGGAAAACTATAGACCATTCTCTCTAATGAAACTAGATGCTAAAATCTTCAACAAAATACTTGCTAATCATATTCAAAAACACCTCAAACAAATTATACACCATGACCAAGTGGGTTTCATCCCTGGTAAGCAAGAATGGTTCAACATAAGAAAATCAATCAGTGTAAAACACTATTTTAGCAGATAGGAATAGTAAAATCACATGATTATCTCTATTTATGCAGAAAAAGCATTGGACAAGGTATGCACACTTTCCTGAGAAAAACACTTCAAAAGATAGCAATAGAAGGAAAATCCCTCAACATGATAAAGTCTATTTATGAAAACCTACAGATGACATCATATTCAATGGTGAAATGCTAAAAGCCTTCCATTTAAGATCTGGAACAAGACAAGGATGCCCACTGTCACCCCTCTAACTTAGCATTATGTTAGAAATACTTGCTTGAGAAATTAGGGAAGAAAAAGATATAAAAGACATCCAAATTGGAAAGGAAGGAGTAAACATTTCACTATTTGCAGATGACATGATCCTATACATAGTAAGCCCTGAGAAATCTACAACAAAGCTTCTACAGCTTATAAATGAGTTCAGTAAAGTGGCAGGATATAAGATCAATGCACAAAAATCACTAGCAAATCTATACACCAATAAAGAGCAATCTGAGGAGGAAATAAAGAAAAAAATACCATTTACAATAGCAACTAAACAAATCAAATACCTAAGAATAAACTTAACTAAAGATGCAAAGGACTTGTACACAGAAAAGTAGACAACATTGTTAAGGGAAATCAAAGAAGATATAAATAATTGGAAGAATATTCTCTGTTCATGGATAGGAAGATTAAACATAATTAAGAAGGCTATCCTATGCAAAATGATTTACAGTTCTAATGCAATCCCAATAAAAATTACCACAGCATCTTTTACTGAATTAGAAAAGCTAAGTATGAAATTTATTTGGAAGGGCAAGGAGTCTCAAATAGTCAGAAATATTGAAAAAGAAAAATGAAACAGGAAGAATCACACCACTTGGTTTTAAAACATAATATAAAGCTAAAGTGGTCAAAATTAATTGGTATTGGTACAAGGATAGAAATACTGAACAATGGAACATGACTGAGAATGCTGATATAGATCTTTGAATTCACAGTCAACTGATATTGGACAAGGTCACTAAGCCCATTCACCTGGGAGAGACAGGCCTCTTCAACAAATGGTGCTTGTAGAACTGGATATCCATATACAAAATAATGGGAGAAGATCACCCTTTCATGCCCTATACAAAAATTAACTCAAGATGGATCAAATATCTAAATGTAAGAGCCAAGATCATAAATCTCCTGAAAGATAATACAGGGAAGCATCTAAAAGATTTTGTAGAGGAAATGTATTTATAAATTTTACACCCAAAGCACAGCAACAAAAGAAAAATAGAAAAATGTTACCTCCTTAAATTAAAATAAAATTACACTTCATAGGAGTTTGCAAGAAAGTGAAAAGGCAGCCTACTCAATGGGAGAAAATGTTTGCAAATTATCTATCTGATAGGGGCCTAACATATGGCATATATAAATAAATCCTACATATCAAAAATAAAGAAACAGAGATCTCATTTTTAAAATGGGCAAGTGATTTGAATAGACACTTCCCCAAAGAAGAAAAACAAATGGCTAAAAAGCACGTGAAAAGATGCTCAACATCACTAGCTTTTAGGGAAATGCAAATATAAAATACAATGAAATATCATCTTATATCCATTAAACTGGTGGGTACTAAATAAACAGAGGACTACAAGTTTTGGAGAGGATGTGGAGGAAATGGATCACTTATCCACTGCTGGTGAGAATGAAAAATGGTGCAGCCATTGTGGAGGACAGTTTGGCTATTCCTCAGAAGCTAACTATAGAACTGCCATATGTTCCAGCAATCCAACTGCTGGGTATATATCAAGTAGAATTTAAAGCAGGGAAATGAACAGCTATGTGCACACCGATGTTCATAGTGGCATTATTCAGTATAGCCAAAATTTGGAAGGAACCCTAATTTCCATCAACAAGAATGAATAAGGAAATTGGGGGTTATAATTACAATGGAATATTACTCAGCTGTAAGAAGGAATGCAGTATTAACACACATGATAACATGGATGAATCTTGAAGAAATTATGTTTAGTGATGTAAGTCAGTCAATGAAGGAAAAATATTACAAGACATCACTGATATGAATTAAACAAATTGAGCATACTCACAGAGCTAGAGTCTGGAAGATAGGTTTACAGGAGAAAGAAAGGGAATAGATGGTTGAGAGCCAATGCCCATATGGGCAAAATTTATGATGAGTTGGAAGGGTGTAATTGTGCAGTGAATAGGTATGTCAGTAGTGTAATAATGCTATTGGGTTTGGCAGTGCCGGTTTGTGAGTGGGGAAGGGTGGATTCTTGGGTTGGACTATCAATGGATCTGGGGATAGTTTCGGGAGAAGGAACAGGTGAACTCTTGGGATTTGCAGGTCTGTGGTTAAAACTGCAATGTTGGTAATATTGTTTTGGCAGCTATGGCAGGGGTGGTTTACTGGTGAAATTTGTTGTATATAAGGGGGTTCATACAGGACAATGTGCACCTGGCATAGGCTTTTATGGAATATGTAAGTGTTCATATTTTCATAGTGTGTTATATCATTGGGTGGAGACCCATGCAACAAACAAGAAAATATTAAACTCCCATCCTGGGGATACATGCTATGTTCTCAAATAAAGGGGCAAGAGGCTGTTAAGAACACAGGAAGTTCTTAACAAAATAGGCCAATATGTCAAGGTATCAATATTATTGCATGTAACTATGAATCTTATTCTTCAAAAAGTGAAACTTAGTGGTCACCATAGGTCCTGAGGGGAGAAGAAGGATAGAATAAAATAGTTGGAGCATAGGGAATGTTTTGGACATTAGAATTTTTCTGGATAATCTTGAAATACTGGACACAGGCCATTTTAAATTTTGTTAACATATATAAAAGTGTACTTTCTGAAATGTAATCAATAATGTCAACCATTGACCATGGTTAGTGGTAACACTTCAATATTTACACATCAATTTTAACAAATGCACCATCCACCTGTAAAATATTGATAGTAAGTAAGAGAGGAAAAATAAGAGGGCATTGCATGTATCAGAATCCTCTTTATTCTCTACATGACTTTTCTGTAACCTAAAGCATCTTTGAAGTTTAAATTAGAGAGGAAGGAAGTGAGATCGTGTCAGTTTAGGTAGGCAATCACCATCTCTCTTGCAGAGGATAGCTGACTGGGGACAGGATCCTGCCCAAGTGGTCTGTTCTGGGGGCCCACAGAGCGAGAACCTCAGAGGCATCCATCTGGAGGGAGCTGGACAGTGAGGTGGATTGCTCAAGATAAAATCATGATTTTTTTCCCCAGTTGGAAATCATGGATGTGGACAATCAAGCCCCTCCTCAGGGCAAAAAGCTAGGGTGACCCCCAACTCCCGCCAGCAGCCCAGTGAGGGGAAACATTCTCCAAAAGTCGGAGGGTTCTGGTAGAGGGTGGAGAATGGTTTCCTTTCTGTGGGTTTGGCTGCTTGGACTCCCTTTCAGCATTGGGGAGGAAAACCAGCAAGGTTGAAATGGCACTAGGCTGAGGGGAAAGGCGAATCTGCTGAGGAAGCCTGATTTACCTAACCGCCCTGTGATATGGAGGCTTGGCACGGGAGGGGGCGGAGTCAGCCAATTTTATCTTTCCACACTCAGGAGTATCAGAGTTACAGCTCCCCTGGGAGGCCAGGCAGTGGGAAGTGTTTGATAAGTTTCCATGAGCCTATTTAGGGTAACCTCAGCAGAGAGGGTGGTCTAGAAGAGGCCTTCTTTTAGATCCCTTATTTCTCCAAAAAAAAAAAAAATTTACTTTAAAAAAAAATTTAACTTGGTTTAATTGCTAAAATCTGTCTCAAAGCCTGCAGGGTAATTGATTGATGAACATAGGCAGGCTGAGAAGCTCCAAAAGGGCCCAAGAAGGAATGCTGTTCTTCCTTAGCTTTGTTTGACTGCTTGCTTGTTTGATTGTTTGGTTTTTATTTGTTTGTCTGTTTGTTTCTTGTTTTTCTTTCCTCTTTCCTGCCACCCCCCCCTTTTCTTTAAAAATTAGGTACTGCTAGCTTTTTTCTTCTTTGCTGTGCTTCTTCTTCCTTGATTTCCCATTCTCTGTGTACATTGATTTTGTCTACCAATGCTATCTCTTTTCCTTCCTTCATCTTTCTACCTTCTGATTTCTGTTGTGCTTGTTACATTCCACCTTTTTCATTAGTCCTCAACTTCATGGTGTGGATTTCTATCTTGTCTATTCTGTTTAATTGTTTTAAAAATATTATTAACTTTTTCCTTTCAGCCTTTTCTTTACTCTTTGTCTCTCTCATCATTCTGGCCTTTTAACTCATTCTATATATTTTGTTCTATTTGGTTTCCCATTCCATTGTAGGTACTCCACTTTTTTCCCCTATTACTCTACCCTGCCTACATGAGTTAAATAGTCATTTTACTAAGCCTTATATGGCCCCTCTTCTAACTTTTATCAGTATTACTATTATCCTTTTTCCTTTCTTACCTTTTTTGATTCCTTTGGCCCTAATGTTTTACCTTCAAGGGAACATAGATAAAAGCAAGGAAATAGAAGAAGAACAAAGAGTCAAAGAGAAAACTTAACACACATACAGAACCACCAGCTAAATAAAACTCTAGAGCAGAGAGAGAAGCTAATCAACTGAATAAACCCATCAAGATAAAATGATGAACAAAGGGCAACAAAAAATTGCAAAACATACTGAGAAACAGGAAAACATGGACCACTGCAATGAACAAGTTAAAAACCAGGAAGAAATGTAGATCATTGAACTACTAATCAAAGCTGTCCAAACAAATATAATGGACCAACTTAATGAACTTAATCAACTTAATGAACTTCCTTATCATTAAGGAAGAGATTAACGATATTAAGAAGATACTGGGAGAACATACTGAAGAAATTGAAAACCTACATAAAAAGATAATGGATATGATGGTGATGAATGGTAAAATCCAAGAAATCCAAAAGACGCTGGATTCACATAACAGCAGATTTGAACAGGAAGAAAAGAATTAATGATGTGGAAGACAGTACATCTGAAATCAAGCAGATAGTAGAACAGATAGATAAAAAGATAGAAAAAAAATCCAGCAGGGACTTAGGGCTTTAAGCAACAACACAAAACATGCAAACATATGCATTATAGTCACCCCAGAAGGAGAAAAGAAGGGAAAGGGAACAGAAGGAGTGTTGAAGGAAATAATGGCTGAAAACTTCCCAACACTATTGACAGAGATGGATGTACAAGTCCAGGAAGCACAGCTCACCCCAAACAGTATAAATTCCAACAGGCCTACTACAATACATATAGTTATCAAAATGTCCAATGCTCAAGACAAAGAGAAAATACTCAAGGCAGTATGAGAAAAGATAACCATCACATAAAAGGGAAGCACAATAAGATTAATTGCCGATTTCTCATCTGAACACCTGGAGGCAAGAAATCAGTGGTATGACATTGTCAAGGTACTAGAAGAAAAAACTTCTAGCCACAAATTCTCTCTCCAGCAAAGCTGGCATTCAAAAATGATGGAGAGTTCAAAATATTGACAGAAAAACAGAAATTAAGAGAGTATGCCAATAAGAAACCTGTGTTGATGTTCTGAACCTAGGTCCATGAAAACAGTGCCGTGGATGAAAAAAAGAAGAGAAAGAAATAACCAGGGTCAGAGTACCCTCCATCCAAAGGGAGGAGAGTGCCACTGCATAAAACATCATGGCTTTTATTTAGCTTTAGGACAAAGAAAATACATGTGCGCATGTGCAAGGGTAATTGACATATGATGGTTTAAATTTTACTTAAGTCAGCAAGGTTTTAGGGTTAATAGTTCAGTTGTCTTTATATTCCTCCATGTAGCAGACCTTGTAAATCATTATCTGACAGATACCAGATGCTCTCTTTGAATCACAGAATGTTTATCCACCAGGCTTCTACCAGATCTTATCTCAGTGTCTTGAGACTAGAGATGCCTGTCTCCTATATACCAAGGCAGCCTGCTTTCTGTCAGGTGTCATGGCCTTTAAATGAACTCCATCAACCTACACTTCAATATTTACTAAAGGAAGTTCTACAGGTTGAAAGGAAAAAACAGGAGAGAGAGAGATTTGGAGGAGAGTGTAAGAACAGCTAAAAAGACAAAAAGAGAAATAAAAACAATATATGACATACATAAACCCAAAGAAAATATGGCTGATATAAGAAATTCATTGAGAGTAATAATGGATTAAACACACCAGTCAAGAGACACAGATTGGCAGAATGGATAAGGAAATATGATCCATCTATATGCTGTATACAGGAAACACACCTCAGACCCACCCAGGAATAACAGGAGGCTGAAAGTGAATGGCTATAAAATAATTTTACAAGCAAACAATAATCAAAAAAGGGCAGGAGTAGCTATTCTAATATATGAAAAAATAGACTTTAAATGCAAAACTATTGTAAGAGACAAAGATACACACTATATATTAGTAAACAGGTCATCTTTCGAGAAGAGAGAACAATCATAAACATTTATGCACATAATCAGGATGCCTCAAAATACATGAGGCAAACATTGGGAAAATGAAGTGGAGAAATAAATGCCTTTACAATTATAGTGAGGGACTTTAATACACCATTATCAACATTAGACAGAATATATAGACTGAAAATCAATAAAGAAACAAAGACTCTTGATAATACATTAGAGGAGTTGGAACTATTAGACATATACAGAATGCTGCACCCAAATACAACAGGATAAACATTTTCTCAAGTCCACATGGATCATACTCCAAGACAGACCACGTGCTAGGCCATAGAACAACTCTCAAGGAATTCAGAAAGATTGAGATTATATAAAATAATTTCTGTGATCACAATGGAATGAAATTGGAAATCACTAAGGGCCAGAAAACCAGATTAGGCACAAATATATGGAAGTTAAATAACACACTCTTAGACAAACAGTGGATCAAGGAGGAAATCTCAAAAGAAATCAGTAACTACCTTGAAACAAATGAAAATGACAACACAACATATCAAAACCTATGGGATGTAGCCAAAGCTGTACTGAGAGGGAAATTCATACACAAAAATGCATATATTAAAAAAGAAATAAGAGCTAAAATTGAAGACCTAACTGCACACCTGGAGG
>JAQZBX010028891.1:0-27589 GCA_029593785.1 Cabassous unicinctus
TTAAAGATAGATATATGGATGAATGGAATAAAACTGAGTTTTCAAAAATAAATCTTCATATTTATGGGGAAGTGAATTTTGACTAGGATGTCAAGCCCACCTACTTGACCCTTAACAGTCTCTTCAACAAATGGTGCTGGAGAAGTGGATATCCACATTAACTCAAGATGATCAAACACTTAAATATAAAAGCTACATCCATAAAACTCCTGAGAAAAATATAGTGAAAATATAGGGTTCTTGTCTTAGGTGGTGTTTTCTTAAAACTTACACCCAAAGCATGAGAAAAGTAAGAATAAATAGATGAATGGAACCTCCTATATTTAAACTCTTTTGTGCTTCAAAAGACTGTCAAGAAAGTGAAAAGGGAGCCTACTCAATTGGAGAAAATAGTTGGTAACTACAATGCTGATAAGGGTTTGATATCAATGTTATATAAAGAGATCATAAAATCCAATCATAAAAAAGACAAACAATCCAATTAAAATTGGGCAAAAACTTGAATAGACATTTCTCCAAATAGAAAATACAAATATCCAAAAATTACATGAAAAAAATGTAACGTATTGTTAGATATTAGGGAAATACAGATCAAAACTACACTGATATATAATTTCACACCTATATAATGGCCATTATTACAAAAACAGAAAACTACACGTGCTGGAGAGAATGTAGAGAAAGAGGAACACTCATTCACTCTTAGTGGGAATGTAGAATGGTGCAGCATTTGTGGGAGACACTTGGCAGTTCCTCAACAAACTAAATATAGAACTGCCTTATGATCCAACACCTTGAGGACATTATGTTGATTGAAATAATTCAGACACAAAAGGACAAATATTGAATGGTCTTACTAATATGAACTAAAATGAAGAATAAGCTCCTGAAGGTAAACTCTAGAGTATAGGTTACTAGGAAATTGAATGTAGGTTTAAATGGAATCTGATGCTTAATGTACATAGAATTTTTAATTTTTTACTCTAAATGTGTGGAAATGAATAGAGTTGATTTTAATACATTATAGTTATACATTTGAGTATATCTAACACTGCTGATTTATAAATGTGATTGTGGCTGAAAGGGGTGTAAGTGGAAGTAATATTTCCTTTGAAAGAAAGCTAGTGAATAATACGGGGACTGTATAGCATAGTGATTTCAGTGGTAGATGAAAATTTTGGTTAAAAGTTTAAGAATGTACTTCTTTTACAAAGTTCTAAGAGTATGGTGATACATGGGGAAATTACAACTAATGTAACTTTTTGATGATAGTTAAGAGTAACATTGTAATATTTTTGCAGCAATGGCAAATAAGATATTATATCAATTTTAAGGTACAAGAATTTGGGATTATAAGAGGTTATGGGATTTTGCCTTTTCCAGTAATGAAAGCATTCTAAAATTGACTGAGGTGATGACAGCACAACACTTTGATGAATATATGAACCAATGAGTGTGCACTTTCAATGGATTTTATAAAATATGTGACTGTATAACACAATTAATCCTGTGGTAGAGTATAGATGCTGGTTAACTGAAAAAAATGTGAACATTCTTTCATGAACTATAACAAGTATGTAATACTAATAAAGGGTGTCAATAACCAGATAGGTTAAGACATGGGTTGTAGTTAGCAGTAATGTTTTGATGATGCCTTTTCATAGTTTATAAAAATTGTTTCACAACAATGTTGATGGTGTTGATGGTGGTATAATATATGGGAGTCCTTTATGATAATATGCATGATTGTTTGGTAAGTTCACAATTTATACTATAAAATTATTGTTTGTGGGTGTTCATGCATGAATGATAAACTTCAATTTTAAAAGTTAAAAAATATAACTTTTAAAGAAAAACAAAAAAAAATAAAATATAAATTTTTTTAAAATGTAACTTTTAAGAACTAAAAAGCCATTCTGAAGCAGAAGAAGTGCAAAATCATGTTTTATACATGGCAGTATACTCTGCATCTTTGGTTTTTAAGGAAAATAAAATGTATATCCAAATGGTAGTGCCATATATTCAATAGGATGTAAAAAATATATCCATATTTACCAATTGTTGATGAATATGTGAAGAAAATAATTTAAGGAAATATTGCTCTTGTGTGTTCATAAGTAGGTAAAACTTCTTTGGAAAACTATTTGGTATAATATTAGCAAGCTAAGACTATTTTAGTTTGCAGTAACCAAAACATCTTATAGTCAGTGCTGAAAGCAACAAACATTCCCCACTTAAGTAATGTATCAGTTTTACATTGGTTATGAATTTGATGCCTATTTTATGTCCAAATTCTCTGCCCACATATGATCCATATACTATATGTAGGCTTTGGAACAGAGCCTAAGTGGTTAGTCGTTAGTGGTTCTTATGGAAGAATGAAAAGATGTTTTAAAAAAGTTCTCATTTATTCTTACATGTAAATCTACACTCATTAGCTCATTTATTTGATGATATTCTATTGGTTAGAAATGTCACTTGACCCTGTCTGCTGTTAATGAACTAATACTCTATTCTTCTCACTTAAAAAGATACAACACATAGGGCCATGACAGAAGGGACAGGAACACTTTGGATAATAGTGCAAGCAAGGCTTTATTTTTAAACTGCATAGCAGTATATTCTTCACCATTGGTATGGGCTGTAAATAAAATGTGTAACCTCATGGTACTGTCACAAAATCAGTAGAATGGAAAAAAATTATATCCAGATGCATCAACAGCTAGTGTGGTTGTGGAGCCAAAGATATGCGAATATAGTGCTTGTTTGTGTGCATAAGTTGATACAACTGCTTTAGAAATAGTTTTTATTTCATTAGTCATCTAAGACTAGTTTAGTTTGCAGTAAGAATAAACTTTTGGGCGGTACTGAGAGCCACTATGATTATTTTCCATTTATGACACATCTATTTGTGTTGATGATTATTTTGCTATAAAAGATCCACAATCAAAGAGAAGGCTATTGGGGAATCCAGTATATGGGATGTTCATGGTACTCATGATAGATTTAAATGAGCCTATACAGAGGTTCATATGCTAGCTCTTAAATCCACAAACACAACCTACACCCACATTTTATTGTTCAAAGGATGTTATGTTGCTCATTCTGCCATTAATAAATGGTAACTCTATTTTCCTATGTTAAAAAGAGTACTGCAGAGAGGACCACCTCAGAAGGGACATGGGATATTTTGAATAATAGTAGGAATGAGATTTTATTAAATTGCATAAACACTTGCTAAGTCTCTGCATTTCCAGTCAGAATTATAATAACCTGTAAGATAAAAGAAAAGGATATGGAAAAAGAGAGATACATGGTACCTCTAGTATCTTGGAGTGTCTTCATTTTATTAAGATTATTTTTATAATTACTCATCAGAATCTCAATGTAGTTTGGAAAATAATTGACTGTTCCTTTCAAATTAAAAGTACAATACCACAATAACCTACTAAATACTGATTAAGTTTATCATGTTAAAGTTTTGTTCAACAAACAGATCAAACAGTTATTAATATTTATTCACTTCCTTGAGGTTATTTGTTTTAGTTTCCTAGGTTGCTCAAGCAAATACTATGAAATGGGTTGCCTTAAATAATATGAATTTATTAGTTTATGTTTTTAAGCCTAAAAGCTAGTCATCACCAAGGCGATGGTTTTGCCCTGAAGACTGTGTTGTTCCAGGCTGGCTGCCAGCATTCCTTGGTCCTTTGTCACATGGTGGCACCTGCTTGTCTCTTCCTTCTGTTCTGGCTTTTGTTGATATTTGGCTTCTGGCTGCTCCATCTGTGGCTTTTTCTCAATGTCTGAATTTCATTCTGCTTGTGAAGGACTCCAGGAATAGAATGTATATCCATCCTGATTGAGGTGGTATACATCTTCACTGAAGTAGCTTCATCAGAAAGTCCTAATAACAATGGTTTCATAGCCACAGGAATGGATTAACTTCAATTTTCTGGGGTGTACTCAGTTCCAAACCACAACATTACTATCTAAAGCAAATTATATTTGGTCATGTATAAAGAAATTTATATAGATTCTTTTTTCAACAGTATTCCTTCCAAGTAAAATAAAAACTTCATGAAGTTAAAAAGAAATCAATTACATAAAATTATCATTTTAACTCACTGCTTCAATTTATACCTAATTTCTAAGGCTACATTATGCAATGCTACAGAATAAAGAGCACAACTACAGATGTCCCTCAATTAAAAACACAAAATATGATGGAGAATGTGTTGGGTGTTTTGATAAATATTTACCTATTAGTTAATGGTAATTGGACAGATGGATATTCATATAGGATAAAAATTAATTTCATTCCTACTTCTCACTATATGCACATGTTATAGAGTAAAGTCATTGGATATAAGTTAAAAGTTATATTGGCTTTAGAGACACAAATGGATAATATCTTCATGACATCAGGCTATCTGTCATTTATTTCTTGCATTTCTCATTCAAGAAACAAAATGCAAGCTACAATAAAAATATTGATGCATTTATTATTATTGTGTTGAGAATTTTTTTCCTTAAAAGATATAGAGATACTCAAAGAATTATATAGCAAATCAGGGAACTGTATCTGTCAAAAATAATATAGACAGGAATTCGAGAGAAAGGCCTAACAGACTAATATGAAACTACATTAAAATTTTCAAAGTTAATGCAATTACATAAATACACACATACACTAAGTACATTAAAAATATTTGAAATATCTGGCAATATAAACTATGGGTAAGTTGAGAAAAGAGAAACCTCAAACCCTGCTGATAAGTGTATTAATTGGTACAATCAGTTTAAATTATAGCTTGACATGGTATCAATTGGCTTAGACTATGTTATACTTGAATAAATTCACAGTGTTGAGTGCAGAATTACTTGTGTTGGTCACAGCCCTTTACTGTGGAAACCAAAATGGTGGAGAACAACCCCTCCCAAATGTCAAATAGAAAACAGATTATGGTAAAGCATAATGCAGCTCTTTAATTCACACTATTCCTACTTTGTCACTTATATTAAATAAATCTAATACAAACTCAAGCATTATATCAATAGGATATTGGAGGACTATCATATTATAGGGAGGAGCACTCAAAGGTTAAGTATAATTAAATATATCTCAAGCATATGCTATTAAAATTAAAAGTTTGCATAATCAAAACACAATGGTCATACATTATGACCAAGAGACAAGCTTCTGATATTTTTGGCCACAGAGACAAGGAGTCTTGAATTTATGCAACATTTAATGTAAGAAGGGTGTTGAACTTAATAGGAAATGCTCTTACTGCTAAATGTTATATTTAATCCTTTAAAAATTGCCTCACTTCATTCTCCTTTCCAAGAGTTACAGTTTAGTTTAATTTCTCCCTTATAGGGGATTAAGTTAATTGTCCCCATGATTCTGGAACAAGGCCATGACTTTTTGACTGCTCATTGTTTCAGAAGCAGTTCCTGGTTACCTTTTGGCAGTACTGAAGATTTCTGCCCAACCAGGGGACAAAAAGTGACTATACAACCAGAGATGATCTCATAACCTGGGTTTTACCAATTCAGTTTCACAAGAAGACTTTTACTGACTGCTATGACAAATTTAAACTCTAAATTTATATTTAAATTTATATAGTATAAACCCTTGTTTACAGCCACATGGGTTGGGGAGATCGTTCTCCTCTGGACATAAAGCTTAAATAAACATGAAGACACAAATGTATCATGTTACTATAGGGAAGATTTGGAAAATAAAGACATCAGGGCAAGTTTTAATGCTCTTGGTATAGCAGCAATAGCACATGGATTGCTGTTTAAATCAAATACCTGATATCCAACCAAGTTTCATCCATCACTCTACTCAAGATTTAAAAAGCATGTTCATGTTCCATGTATCCTTAAAATCTTCACTAAACATTTTTTTCAAAGATAAAAATACTTATCTATTTTACTGATGAAAGCACCATAAAATTGTAGTTAAGAAATTAAAAGTTGGGAGCAGATGTGGCTCAGGTAGTTAAGTGCCTGCCTTCCACATGGGAGGTCCCAGGTTTGGTTCCTGGTGCCTCCTAAAAAAAAAACAGACAGACAGTGAGCAGTCAATGACCAAAAAACCCCAAAACAAAACAGAAAAACAAAAAACAAAAAGCCAGCAGACAATGAGCTAAAACAATGGATAGACAAAGATCAAAAACAATGAGCAAACAGATGAGGGATCCATCTCAGGGTGTGGAGGAAGAAATTAAAAGTTATGTTCAGCCATGATGAAGACAAGAAAAAAGGTACTCATAAATTGATCTTTATATATTTTGGAAGACAGCATATGAAAACTGATGTGTAATGAGCCTTACATAAGAGAGAGGGATTGAGGCTTTTGGATATCTTAAAATTCAGAAGTGTGGGTCAATTAGCCCAGGGAATAAGCATGTAATGCTGAGACCTGCTATGCTGGTTTAGACTTTGCTTAGCTTCACCGTATTATCCAGCCAGCTTCCATGCACAGGTTTGAGATATTTGAAGGTAACTCTGTATTGAAATGGAAACTGAGGGAACATTTGGCCAAATCTTGAGCAGCATTTGTGGCTTAAAGATTAAGAGAAAAGAGTCCTGCTACATGGCACTGAGGGTACCAAAGCACACTGGGGTACCTTTAGTCCTACATTTCATTAATAAAAATCTTAACAGCCTTTTAGACCCAAGGTTTGGAGATACTTTCAGTTGGGTCATTCACAATTTTAAATGATATTCTCAAGACTACAAAGCATACTAAGATTCCAGATTTTTAATAAGAGAAAAGATAAGCATTTTTAAATGACTTTCAATATACTAAGAAAATAAAGAGGACAGCTGGACATTTAAAAACCTCTAATGAATACACCCAAACTGATAAAGGATGATTTTGCTTCTGTATTTTGCTTTCAGAAAATAAATTACTGTCCTAAGAATTCTTTAGGGTTTCAGAAAATTTTACATGTGTATATATGAAAATATTTAAAAATAACATTTTGGATAGTTTAATGAGTTTTGAAGATCATTTCTCATTACATATTTTTAAAATATAAATATTTAGAAAATATGCAAGCACTGGATGATTACACAAGTGTTGAGATAAAAATGAATTTATCAATTTAAAAATTAAAAGAAAAAAATAGAAATAATTACTCAAGTTAGTACAACTTAATATTCTTGACATAGCCTATCTCATAAAGGCAACATTAGTCAAAAACTCATACTTGGAATTATCAATAATGAGCTTCACCTCCTCTAAATCTGAAGCATTCAGCATGAACATCATCCCCAATTCCTAAGACTGATGAATTAACAAACATAAAGGGTGGGGGTATAATCATATATCAAAATAGTTATTGTTACTGTAGTTATTATCATGTGGTAACAGAAGAAATTGTACCATTGATATCAAGATACTGGTTACCAGAGGTACTGAGGGGAGGGCAAGGGATGAATAGGTGGAACACAGGACATTTTTAGGGCATTGGGATTGTTCTATATGATACTGCAATGACAAATACATGATACTATACATTTGTAAAAGCCTCTAAAACTAGTAAAACACAATGTAAACCATGACGTAAATGATAGCACTTGGCTAGGTGCAATGCTTTAATATTGGTTCATCAAATGTAGTAAATGCAGCACACTAATGTAAGATACTAATAATAAGGGGAAATGTGTGTGTGTGTGTGTGTGTGTGTTGGTGGGCATAATTATATGGGAAACACTTATATGTATTTTTTAATTTAGAAAATTTATTGAAGCATATCACTCAAACATTAACATACATAAAAAATAAGTGTATAGTAAAAATCATGAACTTAAAAAATGAACATGCATATCATCATACAGGGCTCTCATACATCACCCCACTGCCAACATCTTGCATTGTTGTGAAACACTGGTTATGAACTATGAAAAATCATCATCAAAATATTACTACTAAATATAGCCAATATCTTAGATTTGATGTATTTTCCCCCAACCCACCTGATTATTAACACCCTGATTTAGTACTATAAATTTGTTATAGCTCATGAGAGAACATTCTCATATATATTCCATTAACAGCCTGTCTTTCACCACAGGATTCAACATGTTATACAGTTTCATGCTTTGTATACTCCATTCAAAGTGTACACTCGGTGACTATATATTCATCAGAGTTGTGGTGTAATAACATCAGTCTTTTTTATAATGTTTTCATTACTCCAAAAGGAAAAATCTCATGAACCCTATTTGTACTTATTTTTTTTCCCTTACAGTTGATATAATATCTTCTTTACCATTGTTATAAAAATATTATTATATTACCGTTACTTATCATCCATAGGTTACATTAGTTGTAATTTTCCTGTGTACCACTATATTTTTAACACTTTTTAAAAGAACAGTCTTATACTATTAATCACAATCTTCAGCCACCATTGAAATCACTATTATGCAATCCTTAGATTATTCATTAGTTTCATTTCAGTTGACATTTATGTCCACAGACATAACACAGCAGTGTTAGTTATACTCATTGTAATGTGTTACAATCAACGCTATTCATTTTCACACTTTTACAATAAACCTTATTAAATATTCTACATACATGAAGCATCAGCTCCCATTCTCAACGCACATTCAATTTACTAGTAACCTATATTCTATAGTTTAACTCTGTGAATTTATTCATCATATTTCATTCATGTTAGTGATATCCATACAATATCTGTGTTTTTGTGTCTGGCTTATTACACACAACATAATGTCTTCAAGGCTGATCCATATATGCATCCTAATTTCATTTCTACTTACAGTTATATAGTATTCCATTGTACATTGTATAGCATTCAACTGTACATGGTATATAAAGAGATCAAACAACTCAGTGATTAAAAGACAAGCATCCCAATTTAAAAAATGGGCAAAAGACTTAAAAGACAATTGTCCAAAGAAGATATACAAATGGTGAAGAAACACATTTAAAAAGTTCAACATCACTAGCAGTTAGAGAAATGCAAATCAAAACAACAAGAAGATATCATAAGGGTGAAAAGGCAGGTGATTCAATGGGAGAAAATATTTGGCAATCACATATCTGATAAGAGTTTAATATCCATGATATAGAAAGAGATTATACAACTAAACAATAAAAATACAAACTATCCAATTAAAAAATGGCCAAAAGACTTGAAAAGACAATTGTCCAAAGAAGAAATACAGATGATGAAGAAACACATGAGAAAATGTTCAACATCACTGTCAGTTAGAGAAATGGAAATAAAAACTACAATGAGATTATCATTTCAAACTTATTAGACTAGCCACAATTAAAAAGTCAGGAAACTATAAATGTTGGAGAGGATGCAGAGAGATCGGAATGTTTATTCACTGTTGGTGGGAATGTAGAATGGTACAGGCACTGTCGAAGACTGTTTGGTAGTTCCTAAGGAAGTTCAATATAGATTTGTCATGTGACCTGGCAATACCATTACTTGGTATATACCCAGAAGAACTGAGAGCAGTGACACAAACAGACATTTGCACACCAGTGTCAATAGAGGCAAAAGTTGGAAACAACCCAGGTGTCCATCAACTGATGAATGGATAAACAAATTGTGGTGTATACACAGGATGGAATTTTATGCAGTTAAGAAGAAAAGAAGTCATGAAGCATATGACAACATGGGTGAACCTGGAGGACATTATCTTGAGTGAAGCAAGCCAGACTCAAAAGGACAAATACTGTATGACTACGCTCTTATGAACTAAATATATTATGGAAAATAATGGAATTAATAATTAGAATATAAGTCACCAGAAATTAAGAGTAGGGTAAAGAATGGAAAGCTGAGTGTTAATCTCTGCTGAATTGATTACAAAGGTTGTTTATAAATCTTTTGAAATGAATAGAAATGGTGTTTGTGCATAGTAGAGCTATTATATGGGTTTGACAGTGGTTGAAAGGAAAAGTCTAAGATCATGTATATTACTACAAGGAAAACTAAAAACTGTAACATGGGATTGTATAAGATAGAAAACCTCATGTAAAACATGAATATGGGTGACATTGCATTTATAAGACTTTTTTAACAAAATATAAATACCAATATACTAGAGAGAAGGAAACAGAATAGCAGTGTGTAAGGCAGGGGAAGCATAGAGGGACTGAGAGGTGATGAGTGTTTGTTTGGTTTTGTTTATTATTATTATTTGAATGAAGCGCTCTAAGAATGAATTATGTGATGGAAGGACAAATATGTGATTTAAAAAAGAAGACTTGAACAGACATTTTTGCAAAGAAGGTATACAAATGGCCAAATAGCACATGAAAAAATGTTCACTGTCACTAGCTGTGAAGGAAATACAGATCCATGCTACAATGAGATCCCGTTTCACACCTCATAGAAGAACCATTAAAAACAACAACTGTAAGTGCTTGAGAAGATGTGGAGAAATAGGAATATTCCTTCACACTTGGTGGGAATGTATAATGGTACAGGCTCTGTGGAACTGCTGTATGATCCAGCACTACAATTCCTAGGAATATAGTCAGATGAGCTGAAAGAAAGGGTGCAAACTGACATTTGCAGACTGAATTTCCCAGCAGCATTATTGACAATTGCTAAAATATAGAAACAACCCAAATGTCCATCAACTGATGAAAGGCTAAAATGAGGTATATCCTATACGTTTTAAAAAATATTACATGCTGTATTTTATTCAATTCCATATGACAAAACTAGTAACCTAGACTAACACATCCATTTCAATCAGTAGATGTGCCGAGACACAAGATTTGATAATAAAAAATCCTGGATCTATGGGACAATTCCCAGCTGGTCCAGGGAGGATCCCTGCCCTGCACCAACAGCAATATAAAAATAGTAGCGTCTCTTCAGCACAAAGATCAGGGGTACCCTGAGCAGAGTGGCTCAGCCTCACAGCACTGCTAGAAGCCATCTTATTTACAGCACTGTACATTTCTCTTTTTAAAGTTATATACACATCCGTTTCAGAAAAGAGATAACATCAAATGGTAACAAAGACTAACCCCAAAACAAAAAAAACAAAACAAAATGAAAAACAAGACAAAACAAACCACACCAATAACAATTCACACCTAAAAGGACACAGGTAAATAATAAACACATTCAATGCTGAAGTACATTAAGCCACGTCGGTTTTCTTTTCCCAACGCTTGACACATCCGCAAATAAACCATGCTATGATAAGAGGTGGGGATGTTACACCTCATCAGAGCAGAAAGCAGAGCTGTATAGTTCAGTGTTCATTTCCAGTAGAAAATAGGGCTCACGAGTCTTTGAAACTGCCTTTGTCCAGTTACACGATAGATTCTATGCAGACATCAGAAACCTCAAAACTGCAACAGTTGGTAGAGAACATTGACAAGAAAACGACGGACGCAAACCTGTGCATCATTTGCCACAGTGTGCTGAGATGCCAGAGTGCTCTGAAGATGCAGTATGGAATTCACACTGGAGAACGGTGGTTCAAGTGCAACATCTGCGGGCATGCCTTCATCATGAAGGGCAACCTCAAAACGCATTTTGGAGTCCATCGAGTAAAGCCAACGCTCTGGATACAGCACTCCTGGCCCATCTGTCAAAAGGAATTTACCAACGCTGTTGTTCTCCAGCAGCATATTCCCACACACATGGGGGGGGGGTGCAGATCCCCAACATGCCGCTCCACGAAGGCTTCCAGGAATCCACGAACTCAGACCTGACCTCTGATGAGGAAAACGCAGAGACTCTGAGCAGCTACGAGGACCACATGGACAAGAACTCCCTGGAGGAGGTCCTGTAGCTCAGGGACGTGGCCAGTGACTCGACTAAGCGGCTTCTGTCCTACTTGGGATCCTGCCCCAGACGCCCCCGTCAGTGATTTCCAGCATCTCTGCCCTAGAAATTCAGAGGATCAATCCGTCATGAACTCTCAGCAGCAGACCAGCCTGAAGTGCACAGGAAATGGATCCGGGGGCAGCGACCAGTGGAGCAGTGACTCTTTGTCTTCCTGGAAAGCGGGCAGCGCGGCCACTTCTGAGTTGTCCTCCTCCATGCAGCCCCTGTGCATGGTGAACAGCAACAGCGACGGCTTCCGGTGCATGTATCCTGCCCTCGGCGCCCAGGAAGAGTCACAGGAGATGCCCCTGAAGACAGAAAAGCTGGACAGCCCAACCCCCGTTGAACCTGACCGCCGAACCCCTGTGCTAGCCAATTGTCAAAGAAGAAGTCCCCTTTAGGCTGCTGTTCCTGAACAGAGTGCGGTGCCAGCCAAAGCTCCCCTAGCCTGCTCCCTGGCACTGTGCCCACCCTGATCAAAATGGATGTCAACAGTTACGGCAACCTGGTACCAGCGGACCAGGGTTCTCTGCTTCCCAGGGGCCTCCAGGTCCCCCAGGGCCCAGGTAGCACTGAGCCCCGGCCTCGCACCTTGCTAGAGCCCTCACTGCGCTGCACCCCCAAGCAGCACAACTCTCATTCAAGTGGAAAGACCTTCTCATTGGTGAGCACTTTGCAGATTCAGGAGCAGAAGCACAGGGGCAGAAAGCACTTGGTTCCACTATCTGTGGTAGAGCGTTTACCACAAAAGGTCACCGGAACCCGAAGGTTCACGTGGAAACAAACACGTGGAATAACGCTCAGGCTCTGGGTGGAAAACCCCAATGCGCTGCTAGGCTGCTATGCCCTCAAGTTTTCTGAAATGTTCCATAAGGGTTTGACAGCTCGAGCAATCAATGTGGACCCCAAATTTTGTAACCAGTATGCCATGGACATCACAAATGGCCTGGCAGAGAAGAACAACGAGATCTCTGTCATAGAGAACGGTGGCACCCCCCAGCTCCCCCTAAGTTTACGCGGCAGCGCCATTCCTCCCCTAGGTAACTTGGCCAGTGGGATGGACAAGTCTCCTCTACTCCGAAGTAACTTTTCTGTAATCTAAAACTTCTCTACAAATAAATTTTACCATTGCAAAAAATATTTAATGATATTTTATGGATATTTTCATATAGCCGTAAAATAAAATATAAAATTGTAGACAAAAAAGTCAAAATGAAAGAGACAGAGAACACAATTGGGATTTTATCAGGACCCTGGGGAATAAAGATCAGTGGAGCTACATAATCAATTATCCATCAGAATACCTAGGACAGTATTTCTACATAGGAATGTAAATTTAAATATAAGCAAAGAGTTGGTTCAATGTAAATTCATAATCACACAATAATATATCTAGAAATTTATCTTTGGCCTTTTTAAGATTTTTACTTGAATTTACAATTGGACAGTGATACCTTTCCTCAGAAACAGTTATGCAGATATTTCAGGTGGTAACTAATTAATTTTAAAAGAAATATGATGGTATGATCAACTATTGAAATATTGAGATATAAGAAGATATTTCAGGCATTGAAGGAAAATGAACACATTTAAGATTTTATGAGGATTATTATTTTTAAATTGTTTATTTCAAAATACTTTCAAACTTTCAAGACAGTTAACAAAAATACACATTCGATAGACAGAAAACCAAACACATTACCATCCCCCTCATACACATGTCCACCAGTTTTAACATTTTGTTGAATTTTCTGTATTATTCAATGTATCCATTAATTTATCATCCCCTTATTTATGCATTTATCCATTTACCATCCATTTGCTGAACACTTGCATGTAGGTTGTATATATAATGTTCCTTAAACAATACTGCCATTCACATTTCCTAAGAATAAATATATTCTTATGTAATCACAGTTTTCATTTTCAAAAACTTTTGACATTGATATAAACTTACACGTTATAGTACAATTTTCATATGTCCCCAAAATGTCCTTTTTACCCCCTTTCCTCTCTTATTAGATCCTATCAAGATTATATATAGAAGTTAATTGTCATTTTCTCTTTTACTCATTCAATTTTTTAAATAGTTGGAGCCTATATACAACATAAACTTTTCCATATAAATTGCTACCAAGAACACCATCCTGGGATCTCATATTTTCACAGTTTTGGTACCCTTACCACATTCCATATCCTAAACTTTCCCCTACCTGAAACAGAAACTCCACACCCACAGTGCATTAACTCCCTGTTCCCCTACACTCCTAAACAAGCTTTGCTACTTAAAATCAAATTTCTTACTCTGTGAGCTTGCATTTTCTCCAGTGTATCATTTGTACCTACCATGAAGCTTAAATGAAAACTCTGAAGACAATACTCTCATTTCCACAAATACCAACTTAACTTCAAGTGTATATACTGTTGTGCTAAAAATAAAACAGACTTTAAAAAGAGGTACAGAGTAAACTCATTGAGCTAAAGTTGCATTAAAGCAGGAACAGCACCAAAAGAGGTTTCTGCTCAAAGGCAGGAGGCAGCGGAGCAGCTTATATGGCTGCTTGAGACAAAGGAGAGGTGTTGGGAAATGGGGAAGCATAAATGGGACATGATTGATGGTTAGTATATGTGTTCTGTGAGCTGTGTGGGCTATGGCACTATGGGGGCTGTTTGGGCAGAGTGTCCTTGAGGCCCAGTTTGTTAATCAGGAAGCAGGATGTGGATGTAGGATTGTAGCCACCTGGTGAGGGTCAGCAGGTCTTGCTGGTGTCAGCTTGAACTTTTCATTATAGTTCTTCCTCTCAGGCTGGGGTAGGGGGTTTTTCACCACCACAAAGGATTACTGGTATGTCAGCTTACTTCAGTTAACTTCTGTTTTTTCTTTATAACTCCCTGGAAAAAATGGAAGCTCAAGTAAATCAAGATGGTGAGTAAATTCATTTAACATTCCAATCTCACAACACAAGCTTTGTTCCTTTACCTCTCTATCGCCCCCACCTGAATGTAGTTCTTTTGAAAAATTATATGTTTATGCATTATGAGTCCAGATCAACTGTGTTATTGTTACTAGATTTTGTATAGGTTCTTGACTTGTACTGCAGATATGAATTCCAGAGCATGTTGAGTTAGGCCAGTAATTTATTAAGGAGGGAGGGAAAAGAAATGGGAGTAAATAACAGATCAAGGGTCCCTGGTAGAGAGTAAGAGCCTGCAGAGTGATAAAGAGTGATGATTTATAGACTACAATTTCCCATTATAGATTATAAATGCCCAGGTTTTACTTTTGAGTTGTTCCATGTAGGGGGGACATGAAGAGAGCAGGATGCAGAAGCCAAGAGAGATAAGAAAGGTTTTGTGCCTGCTTTTTAAACCATTAATTTTTCCACCCCTTTGCTAATGACATGGGAGCAGTTCCAGGTGTTGGCTGTTTTGATTGATTACCCCTCTTTCTCTTCAATTCCCTAGGTGGGCCCAATGATAATATCCCTGAAGAATATCCGGGACTTCTCCTGGCTTCCTGAGGGAATCTTATTCATGAGGGTTTTCAGCAGCCTTCTTGGGGGTCTCAATATCCACCTGGACTTCTTGCCAGGTTCCAGATCCATCTGCTGATTCCCTATCATACTAGCCTGCTTCAGTTAGGTGGGATAAACCAAGATGGCAAGGTAAGATATTCCAGGGTGTTATTCCTCCACAGAATCTTTTAACTACCAGTAAAATTTTGTGGATCCATATTCCTCAAAACTCCAGAAAAGAGTTAAAGGGTTGCAGTAATTGGAAGAAGGCTGAATAAAGAAAACACATTTTAAATTATGACAAAGAAATCTTCTGGAGCCCTTGTTGCCCACCCTTTTCCCTTCCTTGGCATAATGGGGAGCCAGCACACACTTCCAGTGTGGTTCCTTGGTCCTATTTCAGAAAGAACGGAGTAACAACTATGTGCATATTGGGGTGCCTGTATGCCCCTACCTGTTTTGGGTAGTATCCTGCAAGCCTGAAACTGGAAATGTCTCTTGG
Organism: Cabassous unicinctus; assembly: GCA_029593785.1. Lineage (NCBI taxonomy): Eukaryota > Metazoa > Chordata > Mammalia > Cingulata > Chlamyphoridae > Cabassous > Cabassous unicinctus. Next base: position 15,876 of record JAQZBX010028891.1, read on the forward strand.
TCTTGCCCTCCTAGTACTTATCATTCAGGCAGAAAAAACTTGCTGATAGCTATAGCAATGTAAGAATCAAACAAGTCAAAATGACCTGAGGCAATGGATCACTTGCTTTAATGCAAACAATAGAATACTCAGGAAGGGAGTATTTCAAAGGATGTAAATGGAACATCTAATTAATTCCTGTTAATGAAGGAATCCTTAGGGTCATGGAGAAGCACAAGTCTAAGAAATGTGCAAGCTCAGTAAAGACAGAGGAGAACTTACATTTCATATTCATCTAAGGCTGATCATCTTGATTTTTTGTTTTTAAAAAGTGTCAGTTCTTAATTGGCAGAGCATTAAAATTACCAAAGATATACCCAATTAATTTTGTAATGATTGAATGATGAGTGGCTCATTCCTTGTATGGGCCATCCTATCTTGCTTTTCAATGCTTTCAAAACTTTGACAGAGATCACCAGCCAATGTAGAATCAATTGTCAAAACCTGTAAATTATATTTGTTGCATTGGCTCATTTTTGTTAGATCTTGTCATTTAAGTAAATCTCTCTCATAAAACTACTTTAATACAAACATAAGAAATAGATAGCTCATGGGATAATTCCCAGAGTTAATACTTTGAATTATTAAAATGTGCAGAAAACAACAAAAATAATATGACAAAAAAACAGAAATTGATGGCACATTCAAAGAAACAAGATAAAAATCCAGAAATCATCGATGCAAAAGACAGATTTTAGATATAGCAGACAAAGAATTTTAAAAATGCAGAAGGAGATAAAGAAAAAAACACAGAGAGTAAAATAAAATATATTAGGAAAATAATGAATGAACAATATGAGATTTTCAGAGAATATAGCCTTTAAATAGGAATCAAACCGAATTACTTAAGTTGAAGACTACAGTAACCAAAATTAAAAATTCCTTAGATGATATAAATACCTGCTAAAAGCTGTCAGAATAAAGAATCAATGATCTCAGAGATGAGAGAATTGAAATGATTAAGGCTTAGGAGAAGAAAGAAAAAATACTTTTTAAAAAGCATGGAAAGAACTTAATAGATGTATGGGACATCATTAAATCTACCAAAATACATTTTGTGGGAGTCCCAGAAGAGAAGAAAGAGAGACGAGAGACAGAGGCAAAAGGAATATTCAAAGAAATAATGGCATACATATTCAGAAAATTGAATGAAAGTTATGAATATGTACATTCAAAAAGCCTCTATTACTGCAAGCAAGACAGTTCTATCCATCTGTCCCATGGGATCTAAGCCCTCTCTCAGTAGGAAGCAGAGTGGACATCACCATCCCCAAATCCTCAAGACTGAAGAATGAACAAACATGGGGGGGATGTAACAATGGACTAAAGTAGGTATTATTATTCTAGTAATGGAAGAACTCAAAACACTAATATAAAGATAGTGGTCACCAGAGGTTCTCAGTGGAGGGTGAGGGAAGAATAGGTGTAATATTGATAAGGGAAGTGCTGGGACCCAAAGCCCCCTCAGAAGAAACCCACAGCTTTAAGAAAATAAATTCCCCTCAGTGCCTTTTCTCCCCTCCTCCATTTTCTTCATGGAATCCACATCCTTAGGAAGATAAGCAATCCCTGCCTACCCCTTTCAACTGGAATTTACAAAACTAAACAGATAATGACTCTTTTCCTCCCTAATAGCCCTGTGCTTTAGGAAGATAAGCTAACCTTGCCCATTTTACTTTTGTCATCCTGCCTGCCCACTTGCTTAGGAATTTGCCCACTTAGAGTTCTGCTTAGAGTTCCTATATAAACTTATGAAAATCAAGACAAGGGGTTCAGATTTTTTGGAGACTTGACTCTCCTGTGGACCTGCGCGTATTAAAACTTTGTTCATCAGCCACCCCCGAGTGCCACTTGGGTTTTTGCATTCTGTCTCCCACAACATTTGGATCCCTGACTGGGAAAACCCAATTCATCAGGCCTATTGTGCCTCCAGGTTAGGGCTGATGGGCGCAGCCATTGGCAATCTCTGAGTGAGCGAGGTAGGTGCCACCTGTCCTCTTGACAGGACCTCCCTCTAAGGTGGACCCCGTGGGCCACGTCTTCACACCCTGGCCTGACTCAGTGGAAAGGCAGACTGAACAGTGCCAGAAGACTCTGGAAAGGTAAGGCCCCGGGTGCCAAGTCCTCAGTCAGGCCCATCTCCGGATGGAAGGGGAGACTGATCACCTCCCAAAATCTCGAGTACTGACATTCTAGAATACAGCAATCCCTGTGGGAGGGACTGCATAATCTCTGAGCAATTGTATGTGTGAGTGAGGATGGCAGAGGCTTGCCTCTGTTATTCCAGTCTGTGACTCCAAAACTTTTTGCTACGGAGCCCATGTGGGCCCTAACCTGTTTTCTGTGTCTATGTCATATGGCATAACGGCCCATCCTGAACTCTGCACAGACACCTTAGCCAAGATGAGCTGAAGTTCTCGCAAGACACGGACAGGCAGGCATCTGAATGGCCTCAGAAGAGGCAACCCATTCCTTCTTCTGTCTTGTGCCACCGACTCAGGTTATGGACTTATTACTGTCAATTTCTGAGGGAGGAACTGTGTAACTTCTGAGCGATTGTGTGTGTGACTGAGGATGACAGAGGCTTGCCTCTGTTATTCCAGTCTGTGACTCCAAAGCTTTATGCTATGGCACCTGTGTGGGCCCTAACCTGTTTTCCATGGCTACATCATACGGAATAATGGCCTACCAGGAACTCTGCCCAGGCACTTAGCCAAGACAAGCTGAAGTTCTCATGAGAGACATGGACAGGTAGACATCTAGGTGGCCTTGAAAGAGGTGGCCCCTTCCCTTGTCTGTCTTGTGCCACTGATGCAGGGTATGGACTCATCACACTCAAAACCTACTGTCTTAAACTGCATGCTCAAGAATTTCAAAAAGGGTTTTTCCATAGATTATGGCATCCGGATGAACCCCGGCACCCTCTGAACCTTATGTGAAGTAGAGTGGCCCACTTTTAACATTGACTGGCCCTCTGAAGGGACCCTGGATATAGCCAGGGTCCACACAGTGTGGCTGGTGATCACAGGAACTCCTGGCCACTCTGATCAGTTTCCCTACATTGACTCTTGGTTAGAGATAGCCCAGACACTACCCACTTGGGTTCAATTGTGTGTTGGAAAAAAGGGACAGAGCAGGGTCTTGGTTGCACAGGGAATGGGGCTCAGGAGCCAATCATTCATCAGTGGTCCTCAGAGGAGGACCCACAACCCCAACAACCACTGCCATATGCTCTGGCTGCTCTAGCCTCTCCTCCTAGCCCAGGAGTGCAGGCAGATCTCCCAGAAACACCTCCACCTTAGGTCTCTCCTTCTAGCCCGGGAGTGCAGGCAGATCTCCCAGAAACACCTCCACCTTCGGTCCCTCTGGGAATATCGACCCCCTCTGAGGAAAGCCCTGGAACTCCAATAGCAAGGAGGCTCTGGTTGGCACAACCCACATTACAAATGCCCCTCTGTGAAACACAGGGTCCAGCCCAGATTGGCAAGGATGGGACCAACAGACCCGGGAAGCCTGTATTATACTACCAGCCCTTCACAACTACAGACTCCTTAAACTGGAAGCAACACACCCCGTCCTACTTGGAAAAGCCCCAGGCCCTTATTGATCTCATGTAATCTATTTTTCAAACCCATCGTCCTACTTGGGATGATTGCCACCAACTCCTCCTGACTTTGTTTAATACAGAGGAGAGACAATGGATTCTGATGAAAGCTCGAAAATGGCTGCAGGAGCAGGCCCCTACTGGCATCTTAAACCTGGAAGATTGGGCACAAGAGGTGGCAACAGAGGCCCAACCAAACTGAGACTTCAACACTGATCAGGGACAGGCTGCATTCCAGCAATATTGGAAATTGCTCCTCTGAGGAGTCCAAGAAAGGGCAAAATGACCCACAAACATGACAAAGATGACTCTAGTTACTCAAAAGCCTGAAGAATCTCCAGAAGATTTCTATGAACAGCTTTGTGAGGCCTTCAGAATCTACATCCCTTTTGACCCAGAAGCTCCGGAAAACCAGAGGATGGTGAATGCCACCTTTGTTGTGCAGGCAACAACAGACATTAAAAGAAAGCTCCAAAAATTAGAAGGGTTCATGGGGATGAACATCTCTCAACTCCTAGAAGTTTCCAACAAAATTATTTGTCAATCGAGATGAAGCCGCTAAATGAGAAGTCAAGAAGTGAATAAAACATCAAGCCTCCCTACTGGCAGCAACCTTGGGAAATCCTGACCCACCAGATGAGAAGGGCCACCTTGGAAAGGGGGGAAAAGCACCAGACGTGTTCCTCTTGCCAGAGACCATTGAGCCTACTGCAAAGAAAGTGGACACTGGATAAATGAGTGCCCCCAAAAGACTCAGGCACATAGAGGGAACATTCCTAAACAGAAATACTGACCTGAGCCCAAAGACCATCTGATTGGGCTGGCAGGGCTCAACCCCAAACAGGGGAACCCGGGCTCACTGGAACTTGGCCCACACAAGCCCATGGTCAAACTACAAGTCAGGGGCCAGTCAATGACTTTCATGGTGGACATTGGTGCTGAATATTCTGTGATCACAACCCCTGTCACCCCTTTTAGTGGAAAAACCACTAATATCATAGGAGCAACTGGGGACCAGTCAAGCCAATGGCCTTTATGCCAGTCAAGAACTTGCCAGCTTAGTGGCCACGAAGTGACTCATGAATTTTGATATCTGCCTGAATGTCCAGTTCCCCTACTTGGTAGGGACCTTTTAACCAAACTGGGAGCCCAGATTACATTCAAACCTGAATGGCCAGCAAGATAAAGCCGCCTCACTCTTCTTGGCACTGTACCCTCAAGCAAATAATGGAGACTTCATGTGGAAGAAAGTTCAGGTCCAAATCTGGAAAAACTGCTAGAACTTTTTTCCAAGGTTTGGGTGGAAAAATACCCACTGGGAATGGCATGGAACAATGCACCCATCATCATCAACATGAAGCCTGGAGTGGTCCTGGTCCAGCAGAGGCAGTATCCAATCATCTGCAAAGTGCAATTGGGCATGGTCGAACACATAGATTGCCTTAGAAAAGAAGAAATCCTGATTGAATGCCAGTCACCCTGGAACACCCCATTATTACCACTTAAAAAGCCAGAAGGTACCAGACATCGACCAGTGCAGGATTTACGAACCATTAATAACACCACTTTCACCTTAGATCAGGTTGTTCCCAACCCGTACACTTTGCTAGGACAGCTGCCACCTGAAGCCACTTGGTTCACTTGCCTAGACCTTAAAGATGCATTCTTCTGCCTGTGGATGGCCCCACCCCGAGCCAGCTTCTGTTTGCCTTTGAGTGGGAAAATCCCAAAACCCGGCAGAAAACCCAGCTAACCTGGACCCGGCTCCCGCAAGTCTTCCAGTACTCCCCTACAACCTTTTTGGGGAAGACTTGGCAGCAGTTCTGGCCACCTACCCCTGGGAGGACTGCAGGTGTGCCTTCTTGCAATATGTAGATGACCTCCTACTTGCAAGTGAGATGGAAGAGGACTGCTGGAGAGGGACCCAGACTCTCCTACAACTTCTAACACAAACAGGGTACAAACTTTCTTAGAGAAAAGCCCAGATCTGTAAACAGCAGGTCAAGTACCTGGGGTTCAGCATCACACCAGGGCACTGGATGCTCAGACCTGAATGAAAGAAAGTGATCTGCATCATTCCTACCCCCACCACAAAAAGAAAGCTTTGTGAGTTCCTCGGGGCTGCAGGGTTCTGCCCCATCTGGATTCCCGGGTTTGAAGCCATGGACAAACACCTTTACAAAGTTCTGATGGGTTCAGTAAAAAAGTCCCTTGCCTGGGGAGAAGCTCAACAGGGGGCCTTTCAAAACATCGAAAGACAACTAGGCCCAACCCCTGCCATGGGGCTTCCAGATGTAACTCAAAATTTAACTTGTTCCTGCATGAAAAGAACAAAGTAGCATTGGGGTTCCTCACACAAAAAGTAGGCCCCTGGCAAAGACCCATCGCTTACCTCTCCAAGCAGCTGGACTCCGTGGCTGCAGGGTGGCCACCCTGCCTGAAAGCCCTGGCAGCAACCATTACCCTCATCAAAGAAGCTGACAAATTAACCCTCGTGCAGGCTATTCATGTTGTGATGCGACAAGCAGTCACTGCCCTAATTAACTCACACTCACAGGAGCACCGGTGGATATTTAATCCCTGACTTGCACATTACCAAGTTTTACTCTGTGAAAACCCCAGAGTGATAATAGAAACAGTGCACAGTCTAAACTCTGCCACTTTTTTATCAGAAGAGGAAGGAGTTTCTGAGCATAATTGTGTTGAAGTGACCGAGGAAGTTTACACCAGTCTCCCTGACCTCCAAGACAAAACACTCCCTTCCCCAGATCAAACACTATTTACAGATTGAAGCAGTCTCATTAAAAACAGGGAAAAGCTTGCTGGATATGCAAATGAGTGGTGGAAGTTGCATGTCTACCGTGGGGATGGTCTGCGCAACAAGCAGAACTCTGGGCACTGGTCCAAGCCCTGCAGCTACCCGCCAGGCAAGCAGTAAATATTTACACTGACTCTAAGTAGGCATTTGCTACCGTTCATATCCATGGGGCAATTTATAAAGAAAGAGGTCTCCTAACTGCAGGTAGAATAGAAATCAAAAACAAAGAAGAAATCCTCCAACTGTTGGAAGCAATCTGGAAACCAGACAAAGTTGCCATCATCCACTGCTGGGGACATCAGTAAGGAATGGACATGGTCGCTTAAGGAAAAAGGCTAGCTGACAAAGCAGCTTGGCAAGTGGATGAAGGAACCCATGGAATACGAGTCCTGGAATTGACAAAACAGCTGTCCCTCTTAGGAAAAGAGACTAAGTTATATATGGGAAGAAGAAGAATGGGCCAAGAGAGAAGGGGGAAGCCGAAACCCTGAAGGAACTTGGCTGCTCCTGGTTAATGAATCCTGGATGACCAGATTTTTGTCCCAAAAGGAGCCACTCATGCCCTCATCCAGCAATACCACCAACTCACCCACCTCGGGACAACTGCGCTAAATGTCTTGCTTGGGAGATAATACTACTACACTACATAGCCCAACTAGCTTCTCTCTGTGCCACCATCAGTGCCAAATCTGTGCCAAAAACAACCCTTTGCAGGGCCCCCTGTGCTCCAGGAGGTGTTCAGCACACAGGGATGGCATCCTTTGAAGATCTCACAGTAGACTTCACAGAAGTGAAACCAAGTCAGGGATACAAATATCTGTTGGTGATGATATGCACATTTTCAGGTTGTCGAAGCTTTTCCCACTCACACCAAAAAGGCAAGAGAAGTGAATAAGGCTTTATTTAGAGAAATAATTCCCTGATATGGGCTGCCACTGTCTATTGGAAGTGACAATGGCCTGGCCTTTATGGCTGCCATAGTCCAACAGCTAGCAAAAATGTTAGGAATCAAGTGGAAACTCCATACCGCTTACAGGCCCCAGAGTTCAGGGAAACTTGACTGCATGCATTGAAACCTCAAAGTCACCCTAGCCAAATTCTGCCAAGAAACTGGTCTCCCCTGGGTAGACTTACTTCCCTTAACCCTTCTCCAAGTTAGGTGTACCCCAGGTCCCACAGGCTATTCATCCTTTGATATTCTATTTGGATGGCCACCCCAAATTTTCCAGGCCTTCAAAAGAAATCTCAAACTTCTGGGGGAGGCTAGCCAAGAATCCATTTTCCAGCAGCTAGAGTTGGAAAACTCTAGCCAAAATACATAAAACTGTCTTGTCCCAGAATCTCATCACCCTGGGACACTCGGTGCACCCCCATTGGCCAGGGGACCTAGTCTGGGTCAAAGACTGGAAAAAAGAGCCCCTTCAGCCTTCCTAGAGACGTCCACATACTGTGATCCTTGTAACTCCTACTGCTCTTAAAGTTACCGGCATTGTCACTTGGATCCATCATTCCAGGGTCAAGAAGGCACACCCGATAAAAAAGGAGCCCAACCCATACCTGGCCACTCCTTGAGAGTGAGAATAACCCAGGATCCCCAAGCATTGACCTTGCCAAACGCCTGCTGAATGGACCCCTGCTCCTGGTGGATCCTGTGCTTATATGGCCCACATGCCTTGGTATTTGGAGTTGGACTCACTGCTGTGGCCCCTGCTGATTGGACTATAGTGAATAGAGCCCTAATTGCAATTGCTTACTGGTGTATAATAGGATGGTTATGTGCCTTCACTTTCTTGTCCTTTCCTTCCTTGCCCCCTCCCTAGGAGCCAATACCCAACCCCAAAATCAAAAGCTGCAAGTTAGTCAAAGCTGGGGCAAACCATCCAGGCTGAATGCTTCAGTCCCATTCTTGGCAGGTGGAACTTCACCTTCTGTAATATTTGATGCTTGCAGGACAATCTAAGATCATGCTCCTTATACCTTACTAGTTGCCCTATACCCCCACATCCCCATACCTGCCCCCAGGAGCATGTGTAGTGGCTGCAACTATGGGAATTATGATAAATACCTCTGCAGAGTCCCCCAAAAGAGTGGAGGATTCTGCCACTCTTGGAGTTTGCTGGTAGGTGCCACTGATCTCTGGAAGGTGGTCCCACTGACTCAGCCATATCTCCTACAGAAAATCCCCAGCCTGGCAGGGTGTGGCATAGAAACCTGTGACCCTGTAAAACTTACCATATTAAACATAACCACCATATCAGAAAATACCTTTTTAAAGGCGCAAATAGGACTAAAACTAGGAATCGGCATATACGACCCATCTGAGCCAGAACCAGGGGACCTTATACTGATCCAACTGCTCTAGGTAACCCAACCACCAGTGAAAACCCGGGTGAAAAATATCAGTAAAGCTGCCCAGATGCTAAAAGCTAAAGTTAGAACATCCCCCGCAACATCCTTTTGAATCAGGTTTGAAATTTCCAACAACTCCTAAATGAATTCTGGTCCAAAATAGGTGCATCCTGCTGGCTATGCACTTCCTCAAGTCTAACCATCATCCCCGTACCTGTCCCATGGAATGTAACCCTCCTGACCCATGACAGCTCTGCAGCAGGGAACAGGCCCCTCCCAGTCCGCATAACAGAACCCCCAGGAAAACTCGCTAACCATAAAAACATAACTACCAGATCTCCTTCAACCATCCTCCCTCTTGGAACGGCTAACTGTAACACCACCTGCCCATTCAATGAGACTGACTGATGCACTGCAAATTCCACCATCTGGGTCTCTGGCACCAACGCCTACCAGTGCATACCCCAGGATGGCCAGGGCATCTGTTACCTGGCTTGGCGAGTACCATTGTTCTCAGTGAGTGGAGATGAATTGCCTGGAGAGATCTCCTGAGCCAAACAAGCAATACTCTTAGGACTAGGAGTAGTCGGGATCACAGCTGTAGCAGGAGCCTCACTCGCAGCTGGTCAGGAGGGCTTACAAACCCTATCATGGGAAGAAACATCAAATGACCTCAAAGAAATATCAGGGACTCTCAAAGGTTGCAAGACAAGATAGACTCATTGGCAGAGGTGGTTTTATAAAACAGGTGAGGATTAGACATGCTCACTGCAGGTTCAGGCGGTATCTGCCAGGCCCTGGGGTAGGAATGTGGTTTCTATGCAAATTCCTCAGGGATAGTTAGGGACAAGGTGGCCCTACTAAAAGAATGAGCCAAAAACTGCTTAAACCATGTATACCAGGCATCTGCCAACGGGAACTCTTCTAGTATCTCCTTTACTGGATTTTGCCATTCATGCCAGTAATAGCCTCAGTCTTCTTCCTCTTAACTTTCAGACCATGCATTCCACTGTACCTAACACAATACGTCACTTCCTGCTTAAATGCCTTAAAACACCTTGTAATGCCTCATGTTAAATATCAGCCCTTGGGGACTACAGAAAAATCCTCATGTTAGCAGATGATGCCCCATAAAGAATTATAAGGGTATCAAAGGAGGGGGATGATAAAGAAAGTGCTGGGGCCCTAATCCCCCCTCAGCAAAAACCCACAGCTTTAGGAAAATAAGCTCCCCTTGGTCCCTTTCTCCCTTCCTCCCTTTTCTCCTTAGAATCCATATAGTTAGGAAGATAAGCCTCCCTGCCTGCCTGTCCCTTTCAACTGGAATTTACAACTCTAAACGGATAATGACTCTTTTCCTCCCTATTAGCCCTCTGTGATAAGCTAACCTTGCTTATTTTCCTTCTGTAACCCCCGCCTGCCTGCTTGCTTGCTTAGGAATTTGCCCGCTTAGAGTTCCTATATAAACTTATGAAAACCACGATATGGTGCTCAGATTTTTTGGAGAGTTGAATCTCCTCTGAGCCCATGCATAATAAAACTTCATTCACCCACCCCTCAGAGTGTCGCTTGGGTTTTCATTCTGTCTGCTGCAACACAGGTACTAATTCTGTTCATAGCTGAGCAAGCTTTGTGCACATATTGGGAGCATGTATGTCTGGATTCATATGAATGGTGATGACTTGAGAGAATCTCCATTTCAGAACTTTCCCTGCATATGCAGCCAATTCAGAGAGATTGCTGCCTACAGAAAACTGTATAAGAGCAGTAAATTTGCACTGCCTGGGGCAAGGAATTGCTGGCTAAAAGACATACAATACAGTTCTTGGGAAGGGACTATGAGGAAATGGTTTACTATGGAAAAGGGGACATTTATAGCCCTGTAAATGGGGAAATTCTTTAGTACATATGCCTATGCCCAAAGCCAGATGCATGCTCAGAAAAGAACAAAGCATCTTCAATTCTTTTATCTCAACCTAATCTTTAAACCGATTGTATGGATATACTCTAAAGAAGTACAATTGCCCTGAATAATATGCAAAGACTAAGAGAGGTCTTTTTCTTTTTTTTTTTTTCATTTTGTTTTTGTCAATTCCTGACATTCAAAGAAAGCTCTGTTACATGGTTGTAGGAACAGATACCTCAGAGTATAAATTCCAGTAATAACACACTAAAATTTGAAAATGTCCAAGTTTCAGCAAAAGATTACAACATCTAGAAGGAAAAAGGCAGTGAGGGCCCAGGAAAAGGAAATGATTAAATCATTAGCCACCATCAATGGTGAGTACCAGTTTTGATGCATACCAGACAAAGACTTTTTAAAAATGATTTTAAATAAGCCCAAACAGCTAAAGGAAAACCTGAAGAAAGAACTAAAGGGAATCAGGAAAATGATAGATGATACCAAAAAGAATATCGCTAGGGAGATGGAAATTAAGAACAGGAATGAACAGAGCTGAATCTCATAGTAACTGAAGTTAAAAATTCCTTAGAGGAGTTCACCAGCAGATTGGAGCTGTCAGAAGAAATAATCAGAGACTCAAAGACAATTCAAATCATCCTATCTAAGGAGCAGAAAAAATAAAGAATGATAAATACTGAACAGAGGCTGTGGAATCTGTGGGTCAACATCAAGCACAGCAATATATACACTGTGGAGTCCCAGAAGAAGAAAGAGAAAAGGTCAGACAGAATATTCAAAGAAACAATGGCTGAAAACTTCCCAATGAAAGACGTGTATATTCACAAGCAAGATACTCAACAAATTCCAAACATGATAAATACAAAGAGACCCACACCATGGCAAATGATAATCAAATGTTTGAATGCCAAAGATATAAAATTCTGGAAGCAACAATAGAGAAGCAATGTGTCACATACAGTGATCCTAAATAAGATAAAGTG